>JACEEZ010013676.1:25000-115710 GCA_016584305.1 Chionoecetes opilio
TTATGCTCGTCCCATTCACGCACCAAGAATGATAGAGACTTGAGTTACGGTATATTTTTAGAAAGTAATGGTATCTACCTCCAAATTTAAACGTTTAAGGTATTCAATGAAAAAATGCTCTCTTGATCTTGATCTTGAACTAGATTTGGGAGTCACCCAGCTGATGCTGTCGGTGAAGCCTTTGGTCCGGCGTTCTCCCACACACGTAATCTGTTGGGAGAGAAGCAAAACTAGGGATTTCTTTTTCCCCTCATTCCTCTCTCTGCATCACATTCATACGGGGTCCCCCATCACTGAGGGGCCCTCTGCCTCTCATGCGTGCTCTCCAAGAATTCTTTTACACTCTCAATCACACGACTGTCACTCCTCCCCTCAGCACACAACCCCAGAAGGTACTCCATCTCCACTCTCCTGTCTCTCATCTCTCGCCATTCTTCCACTCCGACATCTCCTACCACTACCTCCAACATCTTTGTTCTAGCATACTCATACCGTTCACATTCCAGCATCAAGTGCTCCACGGTTTCATCCACTCCTGTCACACACATCACACACACCTTGCTGCCACCATTCTTCCATCTGTACATACGATTATTTACCTCCAGCGACTTTGTCCTGGCTCTGAAGAGTAAATCCCCTCCATAGCCGCCATCATAGAACCTTTCATACCGTGGCTGGTCCTTTCTCCTGTACCATTCCAGTGTTGATTTCTCACTCATTCCCCTCAGCCATTCTTCTTTCCCTTTCTCTTCCACTCTCCTATTTATTTCCTTTTTGCATACAGCCATACTCCCATGTCTCATCACTCCTGTCACAAACATTCCCAGTTCACCTGTCCATCTTTCCACTTTTACTGAGTTTTTCATCCACTTCCCATACATATTCCAGTCCCAAACCTTACTTGCCCATTTGCTGTCATCCATTCGTTGCAGTCTAGTTCTGTACCTCAGTCCTGCCTTTGCTATCCTCTCTCTGAACGTGCTCCATCCCATGTCTCCTCTAATCGCTTCCATTGCCACATACCTATTGGCTCCTAATGCTATTCTGCCTGCTTTGTTCTGTGTTACTTCCAATCTGTCCAACTCCTTCCTAGACCACACCATTGTTTCCAGGCCATACATAATGCTAGGGACTGCCACACCCTTCCATAGTCCTCTCACCACTTCATACTTGTTGGCCCGACATCTTGCCACACTGCCTAGCCTTCCAACCCACTGGTTGGCTCTAGCTATCCTCTCATGTTTAGTTTTCTCACAGCCTTTATCATCCAACCAAATACCCAGATACTTGTACTCTTTCGTTCTCTTTATTTCATTCCCACCCACCATCCCAATCCTGTCATCATCAGAGTCATCCCCATTCACCACCAACACTTGACTCTTCTCCTTACTGAGCCTAACGTTGAAGTCCCTTCCATACTCAGTCACAGCATTCAGCATCTCTTGTAGCTCATTGTGGTTTTCACTAAGAATCACCACATCATCTGCATACATCAGTACACTCAACACTTCATCGCCAATTTTCACACCCAGACCTGTACGCTTCACTCTCACTGCCATTTCCTCAACATATAATCCAAAAAGTAGAAGAGAAAGGACACAGCCCTGTCTTACTCCTCTCTTACTATTCACCCATCCAGTCTCGAGGTCACCCATACTGAACTTGGCCTGTGTGTTCTCTTACATACTGCTTATTATTTTAACAACCTTCTCACTCATGCCAATCGTCTCCAATACCTTACATAGCATTCTCCTATCCACTCTGTCATACGCTTTCTCAATATCTAGAAAGGCTAGATGTTTCTTTCTTCCCTCCTTCCTTGTTCTCTCAATCACTTCATTCATTACAAACATATTGTCCTCACCTCTTCTGTTTTTTCTGAATCCATTCTGCTCTACACCCATCACCTTATTTCTTTCCACAACTTCACCTAGTCTTTCATTCAGTACACCACAAAATCTTACATACCGTGTCACACACCGCTATTGGCCTGTAATTTTTAATCTTCCTACTCTTGTGTCCTCCCTTATGTATGAGGGTCACTCTACTGTCATTCCAGGAACTAGGCACCCTTTCCTCTCTCCATATATGTCCAAACAACTCATGCATTCCCTCAATTACTCCCTCACCTCCCTCTCTATAGAATTAATTCGGAATACCGTCCATTCCAGGGGCCTTTCCATTTTTCAGTTTTCTTACATACCCTTCAATCTCATCCATTCTAATTTCTTCATCCATCATTTCCTCTATTTTCCTCCCTAAGGTGACGTTCCCTAAGTCACTATCAGGCTCATTCACACCTACAATATCTTTCCAGAAGTCTTCTACAGCTCTGACCATTTCCTTTTTCTCCCTTAGTGACCTCCCATTCACCACTAGTTCTTCTACATTTCCTGTATGCTTACTCTCTTCTCAAGAACTTATACCATTCCCTACCTCCTTCCTCACCTTTTTCCCTAAGTTCTCTGATCACTTTTCTTTCTTCATTCACTCTTGCCTTCCTCACCAAGCATTTCACCTCCTTTTGCTTACTCTTATACTCTCCCCTTGCCCAGTCATACTCTATTCTTTCAGCTTCACTGTTTGACCTATTCTTTTTCAGACTCCTACACTTCCTATTTGACTGTTTCCTTTCTTTCCTGGCCTTGTCGATCTCATTGTTCCACCAACTCTTTCTTGTCCTGCCATTTGCTCTCTTTCTTGTTCTGCCTATGCTCTCTTCTGCCGCTTTGTTAAGCTTCCTTAACAATCTCTCATTCATCTCATCCACACCTCTCTCAGCCCTCAAACCATTCTCTCCCAGCTTCCAGTCCTCATTACTCACCACTTCTCTGAAATAATCCCAGTCTGTATCTCTAATTTTCCAACGTCCATTCCTCTCTTCTTTCACGTTCACTCTTTTTTCCTTCAAACACTCATACTCCATTACCATGACGTTATGGTCACTCACTATGTCGATTGTCCTTTCCTCATCCACCCACATACTTCTCACCCGTTCTCTAGCCTTCCGGTTCACTAACATAAAGTCAATGGCAGATTCATTTTCCCTTCCACTCCAGGTCACTCTTCCTTCAGCCAGGGTCACATTCAAAATTTCTAATTCATTCTCCTCTGCAAAGTCAAGCAGCAATTGGCCATTTCCATTTACTTCCTCTTCTAACACACCAATGTGACCATTCATGTCTCCCATCACCATCACATTTTCACTTCTATTCTGTTCTACAACCCTTTGCACAATTCTATACTTCCTTTCATTCTCGGCTCTCGCTCCTGTTCCTTCCACTGTCATGTAACACACTACTGTATCACCAAGATCCTTTCTCTTCCCTTACGCACCTTATATTCCAGACGTACTGCCATAATATCCTCACCCATTTCACACCCTCCTACACCTAGCTCCTCTACATCTATACCTGCTTCCTGCCTCACAAGTACTCCCACTCCGCCACCCTTTTTCTGCTGCTTACTTCTGCCCTTGCCGATCATACTGTAAGTCTCAGATCTAAGTTCAATTCTCTCTCTCATTTGTGTTTCTGTCACTCCAACTACGTCAATGTTCCATTCATTCATTTCCCTGCTGAGGTCTTCCATTTTTTCAACATTCCATCCTCTAACATTCACACAGCCCAACCTCACATTCCCTTTTGTTGTCAACAGTCACTCATTCGCATTTGTCACCCTCTTTTCCCTCAACTTGCAGAGTCTCTCAGTCGCGCGTATCAACTCAAGCATTCTCCCGCACATCCGCCTCTCTCCTTCCTCAGTTTAGGTGCACTTTGTCTCCCTCAAAGACCTCCTGTGGGAGTGCACCGTCCAGGTCTATGAAGCTTACTCCATAGTCCCCTGGATCCTTACTGCACTCCGCTTTCATTCTTACAACCTCCTCTTGGAGTCGCTTGTTTGTGTCGCGTCTTATTTCCTCATACCCTGCATTTTCCCGAGGTCGCCTCATGATTCCCACCACAGCCACTCGTACTTTCTTCCTGTCCTTCTTTATATCCTTAAGGTACTCCATCACCTTGCCCACCGTCTGCTCGGGGCCTAACCTCCTAAGGCTGTTCCCCCCTCCCTGCATTATCACCATTCCTTCCTGTACACCCTTCACCTGCTCCCTCACCTCCTTCACAACATCCTCCATACCCTTGCCACTCAGGCTAACCATCACACTCTTCTGGTCTCTCATAGCCACGTGTCGCCTAACATTCTTCACCATACTATCTCCTATACACAGTATGGGCCACTTCTTTGCCCTGCGGTTGCCCCCCGCTGCTCTATCAGTCCTGACCCTCCCTGGGTTGGCAATCTCCACCACTCGGGCCTGTAGCGGCCACAGCCCCACCGGGAGCCGGGGCATCAGGTCCCCTAGCCTCATCCACGCCCTCAGCAGCCTTAGCTGCCGCTACAGGCAAAGGCGATGGGGGGGCGGATCGACCAGCCTCACCCACGGCTTCAGTGTCCTCAACTGCCTCTACTGGCGAGGATGAGGAGGGGGCAGGTCCCCCAGTCTCACCCACACCGTCAACTACCCCCTCAACAGCCCCCCTAGGCCGCCCTACTTCGACAGCTTCCACCGCTGCAGCTCCCCTAGTCTCACCCACACCCTCAACATCCCTAAACCGCCCTGCTGCGACATCTTCCACCGCTGCAGCTCCCCCACTCTCCTCTCCTTCGGGCATGCCTACTTTGGTGACGTCTAACGTCAAGCAGCCCTCATCCCCAGGGCCCATGGTGGGTCTGGCCCCCAAGCCCTGCTCATTACCCTTACCTGCCCTTTCTGCCTCCATGTTTCTTACTTTACTTGCAAGGCTTTTATAATCCCTCTCCAGGGCTTGTATCCACTCCTTTGCCTCCTTCAGTTCACCCTTGCACTGTTCTAGTTCCCTAGTCCTCACCCCATTCTCCACCTTTAGCTTTCGGATCTCTTTCATGTCCTTAATTACCTGCTTTCTGCACTTCCCACAGAACCACAGTTCCTTAGTGCCCTGGAGCTCTTTATAAAGCTCTGGCCGCATCCCCTCACAGGTACTGTGCGACCACCACTTGCAGCTATCGCACTGCAAGCCACTGTCCTTGCCCGTGACTTTTTCACAACATAGCGGGCACTGTAGGAATCAAAAATTTTGGTTGTATCTGTTAAACCGTTTGCCTCTTAATAAAACTTATAGTAGACTATTTATAGATTTTTTTATGATCTATAATTTTGATATCAGAATTTTTTTTGTATCTCTAAGGAAAATGCCACTTTTGGGGTAATTATGTCAAATATAATGCCAGATTTATAATACTTTTTGGCCTGTATCTGGTAAACTAATTGCCTGATTTTTAAACTAAAGGCACACCATTTTTTTTTTTTTTTAAGTATAATTTTAATGTATGATTTTTTTTTGTATCTAGTATTTTCGAAAATCTTGATCCAGCACCCTTCATATTTGTCGGATCTGTTTGATTTTGTAGTACATGATGGGTACTGTACTAATACCTAATCTGTAGAAATTAAATTAAACTTGGATAAAAATTGTAAAAATCGCTAATATTTTCTACAATTTTAATAATTTTTCATTATCATCCACATAAAATTTCGTTAGCTCGTGCTCGACTATATAGAATATTTTTTATAGATTTTTGGGTTTAAATTTTTTTTTATAGAATTTTTTTTTTTTTTTTTTTTTAAATGGCAAAAAAATATTAAAAAAAAAGAAGAAGCAAATTAACTATAGAAATTATGCTATGTTGTCGGGAACGTAGTAACGAAACTTTTTGTGGGGGATGAGGAAAAAAATTAAAAACTGAAACAATTCGCGATTTTTAGTTTTTATCCAGTTGTAATAAAATTCACACAGATGGCGTATGAGTACAATATCTATACTCTTGTGAAAAATCAAATTTATCTGACAAATGTTAAGGGTGCTAGATGTCAAAAATATATATATTTTTTTAATGACTTCACCCTTGCTATATGTCAGATCAGTCTGATATTTTCATGTTAGAGATATTTTACTATTACCTCATATGAGTATATATTATTAAAATCAGTAGAAAATTTTTAGAGTTATAAAAAGTCAAAAAAAATTACATTACAGGTGCCGAGCGAATAGTTTAAAGGTCTAAGAATCACTAATGGGGTCGCTCAACAACGATTGGTTATCGAGATAGAGAATATAAAAAAAAGGGTACTTTGTACCTTTGTACCTGATTTCTGAAAATGAATATTTTTCTCACCTTAGGAGCTGAATTGGGGCATTTAAATAAATATTTTAAACTATTTCCTAGGTGTGGAAATGTTATTAAAAATGATGTGGAAATGAAGTCCAGCGACATCCTGTCAAGAAAAAGATCTTCGAAACTTTGTATAGTAGGGTACGCCGTATGAAAAAAATTTTTTTTCTCAACTTTGGCATGCCAATTTCCTATGTAAAATGGAATTCTAAGACGATTTTATCTTTCTGCATTCGAGCAATTCTTACTATGCAAAATCGCACTTTTATATTGCACCCTTATCGAATAATGCTTAAATGAGTACGCAATGTCCGGTTGGTCCTGTTTATTGCATCATGCACCAATATGAGTTCCAAATGACTAGCGTGGTAAGCTCTTTCTGATCAGTTGGTTCATCAGGCACTACATCACAGTGTCACAGCCTCTACTTTGGCCTAGAACGTGTCCATCATGTCCTTCTTAGACCTGAAGCATGGCATGGTCTCCCGGTGGTGGGCCCGAGCCCGGATGAACCCGTCTCTGGCCTGCTGCCCCACCACTGCTGCCTCAGCCTCTGTCACCTGCTTCATGACTCTTTCGGTGCTCTGAGTGTGGATAGAGAACTCCGGAACCTCGTACGGCTTGACCAGGATCTCCTGGATCTGATACCCGGACAGTGAACAGGTGAATGCCGGCTCGTGCACCTGGCCAGGCTGCCAGCTGATCAGTGTCTGCAAGCTGGTGGCTGACAAGTTCAGCTTGGGTGTGATGCGAGGTCTTACACTGGTGTCCCCATATTCCTCGCCAGCCCTCAGCTTCAAAATCTGGGTCACGGCGAACCTGCGGTCGTCCTCACTCTGACTCGCCATCAGCGAGAGGAGGACACATTCTGAGTGTGCGAACCATGCTCCTGTCCGCACGTAGAAGGTCACAGCTGTGTGGACCTTCTTGGGCTGCGACCTCATCACTCTGAGCTGCGTGAGGATGTGCTTGGGGCCGTCCTCTAGTCTGTGGTGAACCTTGATGTCGTAGTAGAGTTTGAAGTACACCTGCAGGCAGTACTTGACTAGGATTTCCAGGGTGTTCAGTTCTTTGCCAGTCAGTCCATGCTTTCTGGTCCACATGTACACGAGCGACTGGGCTGTGGTGAGCCATCTGGAGTGGGACACCTTGGCACACATCTCCTGCAGCTCGGACGGGAGAACGCCCCGCTTCACAGCCTGGAGCAGCTGGTAGGAGACCTGCTGGTCAGTGGACATGTTGACCAGGATATACTCCGGTATCTCCGTGAGATCTTCACCGCCTGGCACTCCTCTGAACTCTGCGTTGTACTGCATCTCATTCACGCTGGACAGCAGACTGCACAGATCCGTGAAGCCAGTGTCAGATGAGGTAGGCCCGTAGATGCTGGTGATAAGGTGGCGCAGGGGTAACTCGTTTGTGTGCAACACGCATATACTCCAAAAGAGCTTGCGTCCCAGCATCTCCAAATGGGCGTGAGTAAACTCAAGCTGGATATTCCTGAACCCCGAACCTGTCCTTTTTACACTCAACTAACCACCTTCTGATCCCAGCTGGATAAACCTAGCGGCATTTTGAGGGTGGTGGCGCGATTAGTGGAAGGAGATTAACTCTCTCTTAAGTATTCTTGCTTTCCTCCCTCCTCCCCTCCTGTCTCTCTCTCTCTTCTCTCTCTCTCTCTCTCTCTCTCTCTCTCTCTCTCTCTCTCTCTTTATTCTATTTTCCCTCCACCATCCTTTATCTCTCTCTGTCTCTCCGTCGTGCCCTCGCCACCTGCTACCTTACCTGACCCCTCCTTTCCTTGAGGCTTGAAGTCAGGTGACAACACACACACACACACACACACCACACACACACACACACACACACACCACACACACCACCACAGACAAAGTGTGTGTGTTGTGAAAGAAATTGTATGCCTTTTTGAAAGTTTTCGAAAGGAAGGGAGGAATACATCAGGAATACAGCAAGAAGAAGAAACAACAACAGAGAGAGGCAAAGACGAGGAAGAGAGGACAAAGAAAATATAAAAAATAGAGAAAAAGAGGGGGAGGAAGAGGCACAAAAAGACAAAGAGAGAGAAGAGAAGGACGGGAAAGGAAGAATACACAGAGAAAAAGACCGCTTCTCTTTCCCATCCTATTCGTGGACCAATGGAAGTGACCCTCATTGATTTAATTAAGCCTGTATGGTATGGTAGTGGTAGGGGGAATGAACTCATCCACATTTCATAGATTTGGAAGAGAACGGGAGGAGGGAGTAAACCATAACCTCACCCTCACCTCTTCTGACCCCTCAGATCTTTTAATGAGGGGATTAAGTCAGGTAACAACACACCACACACACACACACACCACACACACAATCATTAGAACACAAGAAAAAGAAAGCTACAAGAGCCGGAGACCTACACGTGGTAGTTCCTTGTTAAAGAACATCCTACCTACATCCACCTTTCATCCCATCCATGAACCTATTTAAGTTAAGCCACCGATTTTAAAGCCGTAATGACTCCACAAATAGCCAATATTGAGGCGAGTAATTAACATAGCCAGTATAATTGTCGTGAATATTTTCATCGTGTGGAAGTTAAGAGGGGAAGGAGGAATATAGAGGATGGAAGGAGCAGAATAATGAAAGAGAAGAAAGAAAAGAGAAATAGGAGGGAAACTAAGAAGAATGAAAGTAAGAGAGAGAGATAAGGATGGTGGAGGAGGAAGAAAAATAGAAAGAGAGAGATAGAGGAAGAGAGAGATAGAGAGAGAGAGATAGAGAGAAGATAAAGGATGGTAGAGGAGGGAAAATAGAATAGAGAGAGAGAGAGAAAGACAGGATGGTGGAGGAGGGAAAGCAAGAATACTTAAGAGAGAGTTAATCTCCTTTCACTAATCCCGCCACCACCCTCAAAATGCCGCTAGATTAGTCCAGCTGGGATCAGAAGAAGGTGGTTAGTTGAGTGCAAAAAGGACAGGTTCGGGGTTCAGGAATATCCAGCTTGAGTGTACCACCCTTCCACCCCGTGTTGGCCCTAGCTGAGTCACCTTGCAGTACGATCAGTGAGTCGGTGGAGTCGTATGTCACCAGCAGATCATAGAGAGCCTGAGCCACCTTGAACGCAGGCTTCTCAGGTGGCACCGGGTCCTCTGGTACAAAGTGCCAAAGGTACCTTCCAGATGGCTCCTCTGTCACTGACACATGCTCCTCCCTGATCAACCCTGGGTGCAGTTTCCCATAGCTGTCGGGCACCACCGCCCTGGTCTTGTCCTTCCTCCCATCGTAACCCAATCCAACTATTTTGGTACCCTGGTGCTTCCCCTGGTCAAGGTCCCTGGCCGATGCCATGGCATCCTGCCTGGCCCTCCTCAGCTTGTTAGGATCGCAGACCAGGTACGACATGTCTGGAGAGAGGTGGCCGTCAGCGATAAGGTCCTGGAGGAATCCAGAAGCCAAGGCAGCAGCAGCAGTGGGCGGAACGTCGAACTGGATGCTTGCCAGCGCCAGGTTCCGGACTGGCATTGTGTTTCTTCTTGCAGCTGGCCTGTCTAAGTACTGCATCACAAGGGGTGCCAGGGACCCCAGCCTCTCCCTGAGCAGTCGGTCTACCAGTATGGCAGCCTCCTGTTGCTCCTGCCTCTTTCCTCTGAGTGGCAGGGTGAACGACTCCTCCGTCTCATCCTCAGAATCCTGGTGATCTTCAGCCTGGCCCAGGAACATCTGCTCCTGCAGCTCAAGACGTCTGACCTTTTCATCTTTCTGCTTCTGCTTCTTCAGCTTAGCCTCCTCTTCCAACTGCTTTCTCTTTGCTGCTTTCACTTGTCTATGCGTCTCATTCTTGTCTACCCCTGTCATCATCATTGCACTCTCCTCCCCAACTTTGATCCTCTGGTAGTACAGCCACTCCAGGTCTAAAGTAGGGACTTTGCTGGCCAGGGGGCAGTCACACTGCACGTGTGCTCTCGCGTGGCACAGCTGGGGGTTGGAGCAGTGGGATTTATGGTCCTTGCAGAGGAAGATCGTGTGAGGGCAGGCCGTTATGTCAAGCAGCCTGTCCATATTCTTCTCTACGAATTCCTTTACTGCTTTAGTTGCTCTGTCTCTCACCACTTCACTAACCTTCTTCCAAAAAATATATATCCTTCTGGTCACGGACCGGTCAATAACAACCACTGGAGGTGCAAACCTGGCGTTTGATTTCTTCCACTGGGCAAGCACCATGGGGGTCAGATCCTTCGCAATGTCTCTCACTGGGTACCCCCGCTTGTCAACACCCTCCCGGATGCCGCTGAGTTCTTGGAGAAGGATTCCCCTCTTCATCACGCCGCGATACGTAGGCACCTCAGTCTCAGCAAACTCTCGTCCAGCGCCAACAAAGGCGGCCAACTTGGATCCAGAGCTCTGTCTAGTTGCGGGCCTCGACCCACTTGGTTTACAAGGAGAAGCCATCCTGAAAAAGACGATCAAGAATTGATGATAGGTGCAAATGAAGCCGTTACTTTAGCGGGGCTAAGCTATGTTTTGCATATAAATATAAAAGTCCATTTTTGCATAGCAAGAAGTGCTCAAACCAAAAAGTTGAAGCGGACAAACCACCCTTAAAATTCAATATTACCTAAGAAAACACCCTGCCAAATTCGAAATAATCTATATTTCACTTTTCATTGGACCTACGGCGTACCCTATTGTATAGTCTTACCCCTCTTATGACTTCGAATATATTGACATGTAATTCCCAAACTTTCACAAGTGTGTTTGAGTGACTTAAGTTTTTTGGATTAGGCTGATTTTCGGCTATATTGTGGGGGAACTCCTATTGCGTCGTTGTTATTAATATGATAAAGATCAGTCAATAAGTTTCGGAGTTACATCCAAAAATGTTGAAAAATCAAGCAAATTAGCCCTATTTTCACCTATAAGAACGAACTTTAACGACAAAAATATGAATGGCTCTAATCATATAAAGAATGACCTATTCCGGCTTAAATCACACCTTGTGACTCTTTCTACCATTTTGGGTTTTTGAGATAGAGCCTTTCAAAGAGTAGTATTTTTTGTCTTAGAATTGTACCTGCGGCAATAACTCAAGGCTGGATATATCATTCACATTTTCCTTGAATACAAAATTGAATGTTGAATTCTGTAGAATGCATAATGTTACACGTATGGAATAGGTAGATTATTGTTAAATGAATTTTATGGTTGTGTTACAAAAGCTTAAACATGACATTTTTATTTATTTTTTCAAAATCGTTTGATTTCATATTTATTTTTAGAGTATATACTAACGGTTGTTCTAAGCCCAGACACCCAACGTAAACTTTTAATGATAATAAACAAAAGAAATATGAGTGATTAAATATGACGAAAAAAATTATTGTGTCACCTACAAAATTATTTTTCTTTAAACTGACATCATAAGAACATAAGAACATAAGAAAATAAGGAAGCTACAAAAGGCCGCGAGGCCTACACGTGGTAGTTCCTGTCACCTAACGCTACCTACATCCACCTTTCATCCCCATCCATGAACCGATCCAGCTCCCCTTTAAAGGTCCCCAATGACTCAGCACTAACTACCTGTCTACTGAGACCATTCCATTCATTCACCACCCTATTTGTGAACCAGTTTTTCCCTATTTCCTTTCTAAATCTACGCGTTTCCAGCTTGAATCCGTTACTTCTTGTTCTACCCTGGTTAAAAGCCGTAAGAACTTTTCCTACCTCTCCTTTATTAAATCCCTTTATCCACTTAAAAACTTCTATCAGATCGCCCCTTACTCTGCATCTCTCGAGTGAGTGTAATTTTAATAACTTCAATCTCCTCTCATAACTAAAGTTACGCATCCCTTGTATCATTTTGGTCATCCTTCTCTGCACTTTTTCTAACAACACTATATCCATCCTGTAATATGGAGACCAAAACTGAACTGCATAGTCTAGGTGAGGCCTGACTAGAGCCTGATAAAGCTTTAGAATAACTTCCGCACTTCTACTTTTAACACTTCTGGTAATGAATCCTAATACTCTATTAGTTCTATTTCTGGCCTCAATACATTGTTTCCTAGGTCGGAGGTCTGGGCTCACCCTCACTCCCAAGATCTTTTTCACCTTCTGATCTTTTCAGCGATACATTGCTTATGGTGTATCTATTACCAGGGTTTTTTCTACCAACATTCATAACGCTACATTTATCAATATTAAATTCCATCTGCCATCTGACTGCCCACTCGTTAAGTTTATCTAAGTCTCCCTGCAATATGTTTACGTCAGACTGTGATCCAATAATCCTACCTAACTTAGTATCATCAGCAAACTTGCTGATATCACTGCTAATCCCACTATCCAAGTCGTTGATGTAAATCAAAAATAGTAATGGGCCCAAAACAGACCCTTGTGGAACTCCACTTGTCACCAGTCCCCATTCAGATTTGGAACCATTAATTGTAACCCTTTGTTGCCTATTACTTAGCCAAGCTCTGATCCAATGAAGAACCTTCCCATCTATACCATGAGCCCTAACCTTATTTAAGAGTCGCTCGTGTGGTACTTTGTCAAATGCCTTACTAAAGTAAATTATCATTCGCGCACATTGTCAGTAGAGATAGTTTCTCTATCATCTATAAAAAATATATACCGTTTCTCAATGAAGCTCAGTTTAGGAATAATAGTGCTTCAAAAGGTGCCTTTGCATGATTTGTTTCGTGTAAAAGTCCATATTTAGAGCACTTTAATTTTAAGAGTATTTACTATATTTTTATGAAACCTTACCAGTATGTAGGCATTAGTATAGTGTCATCGTAGAGAAGATTTGACTGCTGTATCGTTATTAGTCTTTGTGTCCTAGTGACTAAAATAGCGGTAATAATTGCAGTGGTATTTCCCCCCCCTAAAATACTCTACTCAAATATTGCCTGCGGTAATAAGTCAAGGTTTATATTTCGGTCAATTTTTTCGTAAATACAAAATTGAATATTTATTTCTGTAGAATGCATATAATTGTACGTATGAAATAGGTATATTATTGTTAAATGAATTTTATGGTTGTGTTATAAAAGCTTAAAAATGGCCATATATTTTTTTCTTAAAAAATTTCAAATTCATTTGATTTAATTTTTCGGCTTATGGTATATCAAATGGATTATAGAGAAAGAGAAAAAGAGAGAGAAATATGAGAGGGATGGAAATCCCATTTTTTTTGTGTGTAATTGAAATATTTCGCCTTATGAATATTAGTTTTTGGGTTGTATCTGGTAAACCATTTGTCTGATTGTAAAACGTATAGAATACTATTTATAGGTCTTTTTATGATCTACACGTTTAATTTCTATGATTTTTTTTTTATCTATAAGGAAAATGCCACTTTTGGGGCATAATGTGAAACATTACGCCTTTGGAATAAATGTTTTGGCTTGTATCTTGTAAACTGTTTGCCTTATTATAATACGTATAGAGAATTGTATATAGAATTTTTTATGATCTATAATTTTAATATCGTGTCTTTTTTTTGTATCTATAAGGAAAAGGGCACTTTTTTGGGTATAATGTAAAATATTATGCCTTATGCATAATACTTTTTGGGTTGTGTCTGCTAAACTGTTTGTCAGATTTTTAAACAAAGAGAAGATTATTTATAGATTTTTTTATGATCTATAATTTTGATAAATATTTTCTTTTTTGTATCTATAAGGGAAAGGACCCTTTTGGGGCATATAATGGAAAATATGAAATATTAGGAATCATAATTTTTGGTTATATCTGTTAAACCGTTTGCTTCTTAATAAAACTTATAGAAGACTATTTATAGATTTTATTATGTTCTATATTTTTTATTTCAGATTTTTTTTTGTATCTCTAAGGAAAAGGCTACTTTTGGGGTAATCATGTAAAATATAATGCTAGATTTATAATACTTTTTGGCCTGTATCTAGACAACTAATTGTCAGATTTTTGAACTAAAGGCATATATTTTTTCATTTTTTAAAGTATATCATTTTAATGCGTATGATTTTATTTTTATCTATAGTTTTTTCAAAAAACATGATCCAGCACCCTTCATATTTGTCGGATCTGTTTGATTTTGTAGTACATGATGGGTACTGTACTAATACCTAATCTGTAGAAATTAATTAAATTTGGATAAAAATTGTAAGAATCGCTAATAGTTTCTACAAATTTTAATTATTTTTCATTATCACCCACATAAAGTTTCGTTAGCTCGTGCTCGACTATATAGAATATTTTTTTAAGATTTTTGGCGTTAATTATTTTTTATATAATTTTTTTAATGTTTTTTTTTTAAATAGAAAAAAATTATAAAAGCAAAACAAAACGCAAATTAAGTATAGAAATGATGAATGAACTAATGAAATGATTGTCGGGAACGTAGTAATGAAACTTTTTGTGGGGGATGAGGGAAAAAAAATAAAAACTTTAGGAAAAAATTAGCGATTTTTACAGTTTTTATCCAGTTGTAATAAAATTCCTACAAATGGCGTATGAGTACAATATCTATACTCTTGTGAAAAATCAAATTTATCCGACAAATATTAAGGGTGCTAGATGTCAAAAATATTTTTTTATATTTTTTAATGACTCGTGCACCCTTGCTATATGTCAGATCCGTTTGATATTTTCATATGTTAGAGATATTATACTATTACGTCATATGAGTATATATCATTAAAATCAGTTGAAAATTTTTAGAGTTATAAAAAGTCAAAAAAATTTACATTACAGGTGCCGAGCGAATAGTTTAAAGGTCTAAGAATCACTAATGGGGTCGCTCAACAACAGTTGGTTATCGAGATAGAGAATATAAAAAAAGGGTACTTTGTACCTATGAATGATTTCTGAAAATGAGTATTTTTCCCACATAGAAGCTGAATTGGGGCCTTTAAATATATATTTTAAACTTTTTCCTAAGTGTGGAAATGCTATTAAAAATGATGTGTAATTGAAGTCCAGCGACATCCTGTCAAGAAAAAGATCTTTGAGACATTGTATAGTCTTCTCCGGAGGATTGACGTCAAGTTGCCGCTGCTTGTCACTACTGATGTAATATTACAGCAAGATAATCATATAACTCTTGTTTCAAAATGTTTACACATAGAAATATTAAATTCTTGAAATTCTGTACATTAATTTTCAACATATTAAATTATCCCGTCTGAAAATACACCAGCGGCCCTTCGGAGGACTGACGGAGGTAAATTTGCCGCCGGCGGCCGCCGTTCGCCGCTCTACGGCCTACGTCGGCCCGCCGGTGATGGTTAGCTGGGTAGGAAGGACGGGCGACCGCGCAGGACGGTAGACTTTCAGCAGCCTAACCAGGCAAGCCTGCGGGAAACTCACCACACCCGCCCCCCGTTTGACAAAATCACCAGTGTGCCCAAGAACACTTTCAAAACAGTCGCGGACGCCTACTCTGGTTACCATCAGATACTCCTGGACAAGGAGAGCAGGAAACTAACGACTTTCATCACCCCCTGGGGTCGTTTCCGCTACCTACGCACACCCATGGGGCACTGCGCAGCGCAAGATGCTTTCACCAAGTGGTTCGACGACGTAACTGCGGGCGTTCCTCGGAAGCTGAAATGTGTGGACGACACATTGCTTTACGACCACAGTATTGCTGACGCTTTCTGGCACACCTACCGGTACCTGTGTACGTGTGCCGAAAGTGGAATCACGCTACGCCCGGACAAGTTTCGTTTCTGCAGGCGGAATGTGTTGTTTGCGGGTTACCTGCTCGACTGGGAGGATTACCGCCCCAGCCAGGATCTGATGTGCAGTATCACGAAGTTTCAGATGCCTCCTCGCCTATCGTTGACGGACATCAGGTCTTGGTTTGGGCTGGTTAACCAAGTAGCCCCGTTTCTCAGCACTGCCCCCCTCATGGAACCATTCAGGGAGCTGTTGAGGAAACCGTAAGGCAAGATAGTTTATTGGGACAGCCAGTTACAATCCATCTTCGAAACAACGAAGGAAACCATCGGCAGGCTCGCGGCGGAGGGCCTTCAGTACTACGACATCACACGGTCGACAGCAGTGTTCACAGACTACAGCAGGCTGGGCATCAGCTTTGTCGTCATGCAGCAATACTGCCAGTGCGTGTCACCAGAGACTCCTTTGTGTTGCAAGGGTGGGTCGAAGTTGGCGCTGTGTGGCAGCCGCCACCTGACGTCGGCAGAGGGCGCTACTCTGGGCGCTACTCACTACTCGACGCTAGAGGGCGAGGCCTTCGCCATCACCTGGTGCTTGAGGAAGGCGCGGCTGCTCCTCCTCGGCTGCCCTAACCTCACGTTCGTCACGGACCACCGCGCACTCACTAAAATCTTCCAGGATAAGGAGCTGAAGGACATCTCCAACCCTCGCGTCCTCAATCTGAAGGAGAAAACTCTCATGTACTCCTTCCGCGCGAAATACTTGAAAGGAGAGGCAAACCACGCAGCTGATGCACTTTCACGATACCCTGTGCTGCGTGGTGAGCCTGATGAAACTGATCTGGCAGACGATGAGGTCACATGCGCAGGGGTAGTAGCAGCCACGGCCTGTGCCCTGGAGAACGAGGAAGGAGACATTGTGGACCCCCGCAAGGTGGAGGAGGAGACCTGTCGGGATGAGGATTACCGGCTTCTCCATGCACGTGTTTCCGCTGGGGACTGGGCTACCCAGAAGGATGGGGAGCTGCTGCCGCTACGCCCCTACTACCGGATGAGGCGGCATCTGTCATGCCACGGGGACATCGTGATGTGCGCAACCGAGGAAGGGCACTTGCGTGTTGTCATCCCCGCGGCCCTGCGGCGCGTAGTTCTTACCAACCTCCACTCAGGCCACCAGGGCAGGGACTCCATGCTGCGCCGTGCCAGGCAATCCGTCTATTGGCCGGGCATCGATGCTGAGGTCGAACAGAAACGGCGGCAGTGCCAGGTATGCGAGGTCAACGCCCCGTCGTCCCCCGCGGAGCCCCTACTACCCACACCGCCACCCAAGTACCCCTTCCAGCAGGCGGTGGTGGACCTGTTCCAGCTAGCCGGGCAGATGTATGTAGCCTATGCTGATAGGCTGACTGGTTGGCTGGAGGTGGAGCACCTGCCTACGAGCTCTACCAGCACCAGGCTCGTATCCACTTTCAGGAGGTGGTTCCGGAGGTTTGGCATCCCGGAGGTCCTGTCGTGCGACGGGGGCACGAACCTCGTGAGTGAGGAGACTAGGACTTTCCTATCTGCATGGCGTGTGCAGTAGCGGGTGTCGTCTGCCCACTACCCGCAGTCCAACGGGCGCGCCGAGGCTGCTGTTAAGTCAGCCAAGAGGCTCCTGAGTGGTAACACCGGCCATGGGGGGTCCCTTGACTCTGACGCAGCTGCTACAGCCATCCTACAGTACCTTAATACCCCACTGCAAGACACAGGTATCTCCCCCGCCCAGCTGCTCATGGGGCGGCAGCTGAGAGACTCTGTGCTCGCCGCCACTGAGCGCTACCGTGTTAGCGGGCGGTGGGTGAGGATGCTGCGGGATCGTGAGCGGGCCATGGCGCGCACTGGGGCCGATATGTCAGCCAGGTTCGACAGGACGGCTCACGACCTAACCCCCCTCGCCCTAGGCCAACAGGTCCGCTTACAGAACCAGAGACAGGACGGTGGGACCGCGTCGGCACTGTGGTTGACGCCCCGGCTTCGAGGCAGTACCTGGTACGGCTTCACGGCAGCGGGCGGGCGTCACTCAGAACCGGTGACATCTCCGACCGTCTGTGATTGACGCGGGGCAGCCGGCTCCTCCGGGAAGAGAGGATGCTGCCCGGGGTGCAGTTGCTGAAGGCGTCCGGGGTGAGGGGTCTCCCTTGCCCCCCTAACCTCCGGCCAGACCGCAGCGCACATGACGTGCTCCTGAGCACCTCGCGGACTATATACTGTAACCTTAGGTCATCTTATTTGTTATTGCAGTTTGTCCCCTCCTGCAGTTTCACATGTTTGTCTGTTTTTTTTTTACTTAGGGGTTTCACTGCAATGGAGGGAGGGGGGGGGGTGTTAGGGTGTTAACGAGAGGGTTGGATTGTTAGCGCGCTGGGCTTATAGTAACTTACCCCGGCACCGCCGGGACCAAGGTTAGGCAGTTCAGCCGTGACCACCAAACCGTTAAGATACGTCCTGTACCTCTTCCTCGCTCCTAAATAAACCTGCAGTGGCTGCCCACCTGTCTACTTCACCTCCACTGGTCATCACTAGAACTATTGGCATGAGTGAGAAGGTTGTTAAAATAATAAGCAGTATGTATGAGAACACACAGGCCAAGTTCAGTATCGGTGACCTCGAGACTGGATGGGTGAATAGTAAGAGAGGAGTAGGACATGGCTGTGTCCTTTCTCCTCTACTTTTTGGATTATATGTTGAGGAAATGGCAGTGAGAGTGCAGCGTACAGGTCTGGGTGTGAAAATTGGAGATGAAGTGTTGAGTGTTGTACTGATGTATGCAGATGATGTGGTGATCCTTAGTGAAAACCACAATGAGCTACAAGAGATGCTGAATACTGTGACTGAGTATGGAAGGGACGTACTTCAATGTTAGGCTCAGTAAGAAGAAGAATCAGGTGTTGGTGGTGAATGGGGATGACTCTGATGATGACACGATTTGGGTGGTGGGTGGGAATGAAATAAAGAGAACGAAAGAGTACAAGTATCTGAGTATTTGGTTGGATGATAAAGGATGTGAGAAAACTAAACATGAGAGGATAGCTAGAGCCAACCAGTGGGTTGGAAGGCTAGGCAATGTGGCAAGATGTCGGGCCAACAAGTATGAAGTGGTGAGAGGACTATGGAAGGGTGTGGCAGTCCCTAGCATTATGTATGGCCTGGAAACATATGGTGTGGTCTAGGAAGGAGTTGGACAGATTGGAAGTAACACAGAACAAAGCAGGCAGAATAGCATTAGGTGCCAATAGGTATGTGGCAGGAGAAGCGATTATAGGAGACATGGGATGGAGCACGTTCAGAGAGAGGATAGCAAAGGCAGGACTGAGGTACAGAGCTAGACTGCAACGAATGGATGACAGCAAGTGGGCAAGTAAGGTTTGGGACTGGAATATGTATGGGAAGTGGATGAAAGACTCAGTAAAAGTGGAAAAATGGACAGGTGAACTGGGAATGTTTGTGACAGGAGTGATGAGACATGGGAGTATGGCTGTGTGCAAAAATTAAATAAATAGGAGAGTGGAAGAGAAAGGGAAAGAAGAATGGCTGAGGGGAATGAGTGATAAATCAACGCTGGAATGGTACAGGAGAAAGGACCAGCCACGGAATGAAAGGTTCTATGATGGCGGCTATGGAGGGGATTTACTCTTCAGAACCAGGACAAAGTCGCTGGAGGTAAATAGTCGTATGTAGGGCTACAGATGGAAGAATGATGGCAGCAAGGTGTGTGTGATGTGTGTGACAGGAGTGGATGAAACCGTGAAGCACTTGATGCTGGAATGTGAACGGTATGAGTATGCTAGAAGAAAGATGTTGGAGGTAGTGGTAGGAGAGGTCGGAGTGGAAGAATGGCGAGAGATGAGAGACAGGAGAGTGGAGATGGAGTACCTGCTGGGGTTGTGTGCTGAGTGGAGGAGTGACAGTCGTGTGATTGAGAGTGTAAAAGAATTCTTGGAGAACTCTTGGAGAGCATGTAGGAGAGAGAGAGCATGAGAGGCAGGGGGCCCCTCAGTGAGGGGGGACCCCGTATGAATGTGATGCAGAGAGAGGAAGGAGGGGAAAAAGAAATCCCTAGTTTTGCTTCCCCCTTTTGCTTCTCTCCCAACAGATTACGTGTGTGGGAGAACGCCGGACCAAAGGCTTCACTGACAGCATCTGCTGGGTGACTCCCAAATCAAGATCAAGATCAAGATCTCCTTATTATCTAAGTTATCAGTGTGTGTCATCATTCCCCGGCCGTCACAGTCACCCTAAACCCGCCCACCACTCTTATCCCGCCCAGGACACCGGCTGCACGCGCCCACAAGCCCGGACACCAGAGCAAAGAGCAGAAATAAGGGAGGAGGAGGAACGGGCAACGGCGATTTGACGAAGAGGAGATAGGAGAAGAGAGAGAGAGAGAGAGAGGTAAGAGTTGTTATTAAGGTTATTAGTTGTGTTTCTGTTGTTATTCTTGGTGGTAATAATGGAGGAGAGTTTCGCGGTCTTTTTTAGAGACACCGACTAGTTTTTCCTGGCCTAAAACAGGTGCTTTTTCGGTAAAATTCTAGTGTTTGCCCATACTCTCCCACTTCCCCCAGACAAGCTTGGGCACCTGTGGGAATGCGGGGTTTTTTGGGTGGGGAACAAATAATGCGTCGGAAACACGTAATAAAAGTTGTGTAGGGGGGTAAAATTCCCTAGATCTAGGGTAATTTCCATATATCTAGAGAAATTTGCCTAACCAAAATTAACCTAACCTAGCGGGGGGCTTGACCCACCGATAACCTAACCTAATCAAATCTAACCTAACCTAACCAAATCTAACCTAACTTAACCTAACCTAACCAAATCTAACCTAACCTAAACAAATCTAACATAACCTCCTAGTGGGGGTGGGGGGTTCTCGACACTTCGGTCATCATTCTGTGAGAATCGTCAGGTTCACACGTCTCTGGACTCAGAAGAAATCCAATCAATTTTCCCTAAATCTAGGGAATTTTTCAACACCCTAACTCAAAAACTATGTGGTTGCGACACATATTTTGTACCCCAGCCACATATCCTGCATTCTCCCAAGTTCCCAAGCTTGTTTTGGGGGAGAGGGGGGAGTATGGGCAAACACTAGAATAATACCGCTTTTTCTAATGGAGATATTTTTTTTTGCGCAAAACCATAGTTTTCGAGTATAAAAAAAAAAAAAAAAAAATCGCCTAAAATAGGTGTTTTTTCGGTAAATCTTAAGAACAAGGGCTCCACCCCCTATCTTCTTCTTCTTATAGCCAACAAGCTTGGGGACATGGTGGAAACCGGGGTTTTTGGGTGGGGAAGCACACACACATAAGGGAAATATGGCCCCCCACAAAAATACCATAAACTAGGGAAATTTCCCTAGTTCAGACTTTATCGGAGTCATATTTCCCTTATATATGTGCTCCCCCACCCAAAAACCCCAGTTTCAACCATGTCCCCAAGCTTGTTGCCTATAAGAAGAAGAAGAGGAAGATAGGAGGTTGAGCCTTTATTCTTAAGATGACAAAACTCTACAGACCTAACCTAGTACCCCTCCTCGAGCCCATCGTGCTGTGCACTAACCTAACCTAACCTGCCCTAACCTGACCTGCCGTAACCTAACCTGACCTGACCTAACCTAACCCTACTGGACTTAGTTTTTCTCAAGAACCTGAAATTTAATATCGGCCATGTAGGCAAAGTAAGGATCGGCACTCATTAAAATCTAAACAGATGTGTATAACAAGTAGAGCCAACATTTGGGTCAGCTTACCGTGCAGCCCTTGTTCTTAAGATTTTCCGCTTTTTCTAATCGAGATAGTTTTATTTTGCGCAAAAACTTAATTTTCGATAAGAAAAAGAAGAAAAGAAAAAAATATCTCCATCAGAAAAAACACTACAAATTGGCCGGGAAAAATTTGTCTGGGTCTTATAAGCTTTAATGAAACCTAACCTAACCTTATAGGTTTTAATGAAACCTAACCTAATCTAACCTAACCTAACCACAAAGTATACCTAACCTAACCTAACCAAACCACAAAGTATACCTAACCTAACCTAACCACAAAGTATACCTAACCTAACCACAAAGTATACCTAACCTAACCTAACCACAAAGTATACCTAACCTAACCTAACCACAAAGTATACCTAACCTAACCTAACCTAACCACAAAGTATACCTAACCTAACCTTAACCACAAAGTATACCTAACCTAACCTAACTTAACCTAACTACAAATTATACCTAACCTAACCTAACACAAAGTATACCTAACCTAACCTAACCACAAAGTATACCTAACCTAACCTAACCACAAAGTATACCTAACTTAACCTAACTTAACCTTAACCACAAAGTATACAACTAATACACAAGATACTAACCTACTAACCACAAAGTATACCTAACCTAACCTAACCACAAAGTATACCTAACCTAACCTAACTTAACCTAACCACAAAGTATACCTAACCTAACCCATATACCTAACCTAAACCCACTAACCACAAAGTATACCTAACCTAACCTTAACCACAAGTATACTAACCTTAACTCTACCTAGAGTGGTGGCTTGCCGAATTTACTCTCCACAATTTCCACCACTATCCCCGGGCCAGCGATTGGCTGCTGGTCGTCCAGCCACTTCTCACACACCTCACCACAGAAGCTCTTCCAGTCCACCACTGTCTTTTCAGCGAGGCCAAAGTTTGTCTGGAAGTACAGTAAACCCTCTCGTATTCGGACCCTCATTATTCGGACTTTGACATTATTCGGACCTCCTCCTCCTTTTTTTTTTTTTTTCTTTTCTACCGCAAGGGTAGGGTGTCATGATGTGAGGTTAGAGGCCCAGGCAGCCAGGCAGAGCATTTATGATCCATCACTGAGCATATACTTTGTATACTGAAATTGTGGTTTCTTTGTTGTGTCCAAATGTTGTATTGACGAGTGATCTGAGGCCATTGAGCCTTGGACTCAGATCCAGCAACGGAGGTGGTATATCCAGCTACCACCGGCTCTCCCACCGTCTAGATACTACCTGCCCTTACTACCATATACAACAAGCCTCCCTCGTTAGGTAGTTAACAGGTAGGAAGGGCTGGCTGGCTAGGACGAGTAATGACGTCATCAAACTTGTCATCAAGTCACCAGCCAATGACAAACTGTTTCTATAACTTCTCGACCAATCACAAGTCGTCAAGACAACACGGCCTTGAAAGGTCATGTCACACTGACACTTTTTCCGTTAGTGTTATGGGGTGGCCGCGGCAAGAATGTTTCCCTGACACTGGCTACCCCGCCACCTCAACACCTTTAAATATCCCTTATTTAAGGTGACACACGGTACTACACTGACCTAAATAATGACACGTGTATATTAGGGTGCCCCAGGCTTGTATTAGTAGAAAATCTAATAATGATATCAAGTCCAGCACATGCTGCTCTGATTCCTTGTCAAATGAAAGTGATTCCACCAAATTTTCGTGAAAATTGGGCAATATTTAATGGTCGCGCAAAACGAACGTTTTGATAGCTCCTCTAAGATTCGACCCATTATCTGCATTCTGATCACTCTATCGTGTTCAGAAGAGCCTAGGTACAGGGAAACGAATGTGAAATATCTTTTATGTTTATTTAGTTATTTATTCCTACTCCAACACCTTCTTGAGTTCCGCCTTAGTTTTTTTAGGGACAGCTTTCGTGTGGAGGCGGGCAAGCTTCAAGAGGAACTGTGCGGGACACAGTGATATGTTCGATGTTGTGGCCGAGGCTCATTGCAGCAGCGGTGTAGGAGGATGTCGCAGCACGGATGGACAGATTGTCGCGCTCCCAAGCAAGAGACAGCTCCTTGGTGAGCTTATTCTCCTTTGGAGGTCGACGGCGTGGACATTTAGCTGGTGTCGGAGCTTTGAAGTCGTCGTCCTCGGTTTCTTCATTGGACGATGAGGATGTAGTAGAAGACTCCAAGTCCAAAGCCACGTCACGATCAAGAGTGGATGACGAAGCAGCCGCGTCCTTCTTCTTCATCTCCTCCATCCTTTGTCTCTTACGTCGCTTCTCCTCAGTCGCTCGCTTCAGCTTCTCGTCCACGCCAGCCATCGAGCAGCTCTGCCGGTCCTCCCTCTGAGCCTCCAAGAACGCCTTGTCTTCCTCGGGGATCTTCGCTTCCATTGCCTTGGAATGCGCGATGTCGAACATGTCTTCGAGGCTGTCTCTGAAGATGCATCTCTTCATTTCTTCCGTCTCTGTCTTCCGTGACTTGGATTTCGCCAAGGCGCCGTACTCCTCGTACAGTTTGAGGATCTTCTTCACCCACGACACATCCGACGTCGGAATGTTCGCACGTCGCAACACTTCCAAGACCTTCTCAGCGGTAGAAGCTGCAGCAGCAAAAAGAACCTCCTTCTGGATCTTGTGGTGGAACAAAAACACCTGGAGAACCTCGCCTCTCGACGGAGGACGATTCCCCGGGAATGACGATGTTGGGGACTTCTCCAGTAGCCATACCACGTCCGTAGATCGTCTTTCACACGCCATCACGTTAGACCTGGGAGCACAAAAGAGACCAGAATACAGTTTTTTTTATTTTACATCGATAAATACATACATAGGCATTAGCTGCATTATTTATAGTGATGGAAATACAAGGGATACGGCAGGCACACACTTAAAACGACTAAGTTCACACACTAAGATAGTTGTAATATAGATGTAGTGAGAAACAAACCGACACAAAGGACACCACATGCGACAACGACACACGCGACAACTACCTCACTCTCTGACGCCGAGCAGAAAACTGAACGAAATGCGCGACCAGTAAAACACGAGAGAGGAAGCTGAAAGTTTTCCTGGTTGAACTTGTCACGACAGGGAACAAGGGCAACATGTGCTGGAGTGTGTCCGATACACGTCGGTTCTTGGGACACCCTAGTGTATATAACACTAGGGGAGCACTAACACTTTGGGGGAGGCGGTGGCCGAGCGGTTAGCGTCTTGGAGTGCTGAGCTCAATGTCCCGAGTTCGAATCCTGCCGGGGGCAACTCTTTCAAGAGCCTGGTAGGGGAGCAGAAGGTCCTGAGTTCACGTGCCACCAAGGAGCAACTGTCAAATCCATCGTCGAGTGACTGAAGAAACCCGCATGCTGTTATAACCTGTTCTCCGTCTACGTGTGCGACGAAGAAACTCCAGGGACAGCGTGAGCCTAAATTGAAGATAACGTCAGAGAAAACGGGATCTTCACCTAAGACCACAGGTGTCACTATAAGAATCCAGCCTGCGCCACCAACGGGCGAGTTCAATCAACATCATCAAGACCACTATAAGCCTACAGGCGCTATAGGCTCCAACATAAAAAAAAACAGCTCACCATAATCACTACGACATATTATAACTAGTAATGATGTAAAACCCTGCACACCCTGCTGGCGAGCGACCTGCCCCACCTGGCCTACATACCTACCCTGCCTACCTCTGCCTACCTCTCAGGACAACACGCTGTCATCCGCCTCACCTGCGCCTTCCTGAAGAAGACAGGTTAGCTACCACACTTGTGATAGCATCATAAGCAGAGCTGAACACTAAATACATTGAATGTATTTAGATACTAAATACTAAATACATGGGAGAAATGTATTTAAATACTAAATACTAAATACATCAATTGTATTTAGATACATTTGTAAATACATTTTAAATACACACAAATTTAAAAATGTCCGAAAAAAATGAATTTCCTTAGGATTTCCTTAGATTTTGGGTTTCCTTAGAAATTTCCCTCTCAGGCCTAAATTTACTTGAAATCAGGACATTTCCTTGCCAGTGGAAATACTGGTTCATTGTAACATCAGGGTTGCCAGATAGTTGGGCGGGTTTATGGCCAAATTAACTGATAAAAAAATATTAAATTTTTTATATTAAATGTATTTAAATACGCATAAAAGTATTTAAATACTGTATTTAAATACATGACAACCAATGTATTTATAAATACATTTCTAAATACACAAATGTATTTAAATACTGCCCAGCTCTGATCATAGGATATCAACAGGGATCATAGGGCTCCTCAAGGGGTCCTCGCACCCCTACAGACAACACCAAGAAGGAGGAGGAAATCTCCGCCATCATGATACTGCTGCCGCTGCCAGACGTAGGACTGATAGTGCTGTACACTACTCTTGTACAGTACTGTATTGTGTATTTTTATTGTAGATTTATTTATTTACATGATTTATTTCATATTTATTGATATTTGCATGACTTAGTAATTTTCTATATGCACCTAGAATTTTTTTTTTTTTTTTTCTTCTAATAATTATTTTATTCCCGCATTATTCGGATCCTTGCATTACTCGGACCACTCCTTGGCCCAATTAGTCCAAATACGAGAGGGTTTACTGTATTGCTGAGTGTAAAACTTCCGCAAGAAGTATACCTAACTTAACCACAAAGTATACCTAACCTAACCACAAAGTATACCTAATCTAACCTAACCTAACCAAACCAAACCAAACCACAAAGTATACCTAACCAAACCACAAAGTATACCTAACCTAACCTAACCTAACCAAACCACAAAGTATACCTAACCTTAACAAGCTTACCTACTGAGGTGGTGGGCTTGCCGAATTTACTCTCATCCATTTCCACCACTATCCCCGGACCACCGATTGGCTGCTGGTCGTCCAGCCACTTCTCACACACCTCACCACAGAAGCTCTTCCAGTCCACCACTGTCTTTTCAGCGAGGCCAAAGTTTGTCTGGAAGTATTGCTGAGTGTAAAACTTCCGCAAGAAGGCGTTAATAAAAAGTAAGTTCACACTTGGGGACACTTTCACTTTTTCCAGCCACGTTCCTTTCAAGCGTGAAGCAGTGGCGAAACAACCTCTACACTCCATCATTTCAAGTGACTAACTGAAGGGTGATACAAATTTTAGGAGCTTTGTTTTAATTAAGAGTCTATGATTGGTCGCGTGGAAATTATAATAGCCTTTGATTGGCTATTATATTAGTGTGCCTGATTGGTTGAGGAAAAAATTTGAGCGCTTGTCATTGGCTAATTGTAGCTGCTCTGATTGGCTCGCCTCTAACGAGGTGTGAAATCTGTGAGTAACAAAAATTTTTCCTATTTCGCTTCACGGGCTCTCTCGCCTTGGTCTGTATCGTAGGTCGCTAGGACGCAGGGTCAGTGTCGAAATAGAGTTTGATGGAGGAGGGTGTGTCTGTCTGCGCTATAGACAACAAAAGGATAATTTCAATATAGACATAATTTTTTTATATTGAGCGCAAGTAGAGTAGTAGTGTACAGTATATTGAGCCAAAAAAATTACAGAAAACGTGAGTAATAAGGTCTATAGCGAACGTGAAACTCCCGTCCATTATAACCAGTTAGGTTAGGTATAGGTTCAGTTGGGTTCAATTTGTTTTTTTGTCATTTTTGTTGCAAAAAAAAAAAAAAAATGCGACTTAAACGGTTAGCAGTTTAATTCAAAACTCACCAGAAAGAAATAGTTTCGTCCACCAAAGGCAGTTCGGTGTTCATCTGGAAATGTACCAACTAGCGGGTGTCTTGTGGGTCAGCTATGTCAGGCTACGTCACCATTGTCCATGTTTTGTATCAAACTGCAGTTTTACCCTTGTCGTTAACCCTTTCACGCACGGTGACGCGATCGCATCAAAACGGGCCCGTCTGCAATCTGAGTTTTTGACGCGAATTGCGTCAAAAAACAGTTAAAAATTCGCCAAAAATAAAGCATTTATCAGAATTGCGTCAAAATGTTCTGCGTCAAAGATCCAACCTAGACCTATAAAATAAACTAATTGTCAACTCTCTCGTGTGAGTGGATGTGAAATGATAAGGGTTTGTGTGTCAGTTTCCACTCAGCAGGCAGCCTGTGCGCCCGAATTGCCATCCTCTTAAAACGTGTCCCGAGCTGGCTATAATGGCCATATGAAAATTATAATGGTAGCGTTGGAATCCTCATAAAAATCCGCTTTTATTGGCATATAAACCATAAAAAGTTGACACAGGAAGTTTTGAGCTACGAAGTGGTGAACGTAAGTATTTCTTATTTCTCTTTACTCAATATTTTTTTCGGAGTCGGTAAATTCCGCTATTTATTTGCATTTCTTGTTATTTTTTTCTTTCATAAGGCAGAATAATCTCTTGCAAAACCAATGATATATAATAATGCCAGGAAAAAAGAATACACGTTGGTGAAATTGATAACATAAAAAAATTATTCGCCGCATAGCCTGGCCATTTTGCGGGGCCCCTTAGGCAGCATAAGACGGATGTTGCAGTGGACGGAAAAACTTATTAAACTTTGCGTGCGTGAAAGGGTTAAAGATTTAACGAGAGATTTTTCCAGGAATAGGAAAGTAATTCCCGTAGACTTTATCGGTAATATGTTTTTATGTATTTTCGGCCTTATGTCATCCCATAGAGTGTTTAACGGATATATTTTACGTCATGCACATAATATACTATCAGTACAAAACTCTTTACCACTTTCACCGCCCAAACCCCAGCGTTGCCGACGGGTCCCCAGGTTTGTTAGGGAGGGGGTATAACATATAATTGGGTTGGCCAACGAGCAGCTTGTGCATTTTCATTAAAAACATGCGAGAAAATTATCTACATCTATTAATGTAACGAAACAGCAACAGAAAAGGTCTTATAATAAAGCCCGCAGTAGTAAATTTTTACCATGAAAAAGTAGAAATACACACAAACCTCGATTTCCCGGACTAATAGGGGGGAGCACTGGTCCGGGAATCGCAAGAAAAAAAGAAAAAAAAATGACGTTTATCCTACTCTAGTATTTACTGTCCGGCAACCGACAATATCAACTACCCCGCCGCGGACTTTTACGTCCGCTGAGCATGCAGCCACCTGGCAGGAGGCAGCAGAAAGTGTTCAATAGTCTCAAGAGACGTTCCTGCACCAGGGGCAGTGGGGGTCAGGGGACTAACGGAGGCCGTGCAGGTGCACCGTGAGTGTCGTGTGCCCAAATGTAAACAATACGACCGCTGAGCATGCTGCCACCTGGCGGGAGGCAGCAGAAAGTGTTCAATAGTCTCAGAAATGTTCTTGCACCAGGGGCAGTGGGAGTCAGGTGACTGACGGAGGCTGTGCAGGTGAACCGTGAATGTTGTGTGCCCAATGTAAACAATACGACCGCTGAGCATGCTGCCACCTGGCGGGAGGCGCGGACACTGACCAGGGGTGACAGGAGACGCTCGGACCGCCGGACAACTTGGTCAATTTACGAACAGGACCAGGCATTTCAACGGAAAAAAAAAAAAAAAAAAAAAAAAAATTGTCCGAGACTGACATATCCTCGGACCTCGGATTTTGTCCGGCAAATCCGATATCCGGGAAATCGAGGTTTGTGTGTACTGGCGTTATGTGGCAACTCCAGCTTTCACTGTCTATAGGCGTATTAGTAGTGCCATTATCACCTGGGTATTAGGAAGGCTGCAGTGAGGGAATAGGTGAGGTCAAGTGTCACGTCCCTCCCTCTCTCTCCCTCCCTTCATCTCCCTCTTCCTCTCTTTCTCTCTCTTTCCTCTCTAACTCTTTCCTCTCTTACTCTCTTTCCTCTCTTACCTCTCTTACCTCTCTTACGCTCTTACTCTCTTTCTCTCTCTCCCTCTCTGCTGTGGGCTGGCTGGCATTGGGCTGCCCAAAGCCACGACTGAGAGCAGCAGTGGGAGTGAGTAGACTCTGAGCGGCAAGAGGTGAGGGACTGAGAGTGACAGATAGCTCGAGCTCTTCAAAGTACCGGGCCACGAGAGACTGACGTCACTGCGCTGGAATTTCAAAAGTGGCCCATTCGGCTGGCCGACCCTATCACCCTGCCGTCACTGACTGTGGCTGCGTCTAAGGGCTATATTCAAGAATGCTTGTCAAATCCCGGCCGGTGGAGATTCTCCACCGTCGTACCTCCACTGGTGGCATCTACAAGAAATGCCCGACTGGTGGATATTTGACAGTCGTACCAACACAAGCAGTGGCTGCAAAAGCAGTCGTACCAACACAAGCGAGTCCAAGGCTTTATCAGTATTTTGACTGTTTTACACCTATCTAATTCCTTTTACTAGCCTAATTGATCATTTCTGCCATTAAAATAATAGCTTTGTTAGTGTTCGCCACTTATCTGAGGCATTGAGGAAGAAAAAATGGGCCTGAGTGGGCTTGGGACGATGTACGTACGTACACCCTTGTGGGACGCGATGTAAGTACATCCCGTCCCCAAAACATGTGGCCAGCCGCCAATAAGCAATATATAATTCCTTTTACTAGCCTAATTTATCATTTCTGCCATTAAAATAATAGCTTTGTTAGTGTTCGTCACTTATCTGAGGCATTGAGGAAGAAAAAATGGGCCTGAGTGGGCTTGGGACGGGATGTACGTACATCCCGTCCCAGGAACATGTGGCCAGCCGCCAAAAAGCAATATGGCGGACCACCACCACCACAGCCGCTCTCCTTCGTCACCACTTCTCACAGCAATATAAGGCCTCCTGCACCTAATTTTACCTTAATTATGACACGTGTGCATTCACAAGGTATGCATGCTACTCTCGGTTGTGTTGAAAACTCACCTGTAATGGTCTGGGAAGAAATAGGATGGAATAAGTGCACAGCGAGATTAAGGTGGGATCTGCATGGTGTCGCGAATCAGCTGACTCAAATCTCCAACCGTTGTGTTACCTCTTTTGATTCTTGTATACCGATTCGCGATGCAACGGGTGGAGAAAAGTTCTTGAAAATAGCCCTAAAACAGTTTGGGTTCGAGTCCTGCCAAGATCAATATAATAATAATAGGAAATAATATTTATTCCCCTAGGTGTGATTGTCAGCCTGTCAGTGCGTCTGTGAAAGTATTCTCCTGACGGGATTCATAAGGGTAAATAAAGGGCCCAGGGCAGTGTAGCGCTGTGTGGGTCCTCAGGTGTGCCCAGGAAACAGTACATGAGTTCCTTGTCCCAGCCCCTGTGAACAGTCAGCCCCTTGCTAGTCACGAGGGCTGCAGCTCCCCCTTCCCCAGCCCCTTCACAATAACATCACCACCACAGAAATGCTTGGTTTGGTAATGAGCTGCTCCACATGGCGGGTTTCTGCTCACGCCAAAACTATTTTCGCCTTTGTCCCTGTTTATACAAGCCACAGTTTCCCAGTGACTCCTTATTCTTCAGGCAACTTGAGAGATCCTTAAAGTCAGTCTTCACCGCCTGGGGAGTATAATGATGCAGTTCCATTAATGTCACGGAGTATTTCCGCTTGTGTGGCTCCATACCTTGCCTAAGTTACTTGTCTTACTGACCAAATACACAGCGCCAGGACTCACAGATGGCCACCACAAACACTGAGGTGGGAAGAGTGTGAGTGAACATGTTGGCCTGTTGTGGCATCTGAGGGGATAGTTATGCAAAGACTAGACAGACAGACAGACATGCTGGTGTTTCCCTAAGTGGGCAGGAGGAGGGAGAGGAGGCCTTGCCAAGTGTGGTGTGAGTGAGGCAGGAAGCAGGGTGTGGGCCCCGCAGGCAGGAGCAGAGTGTCAGGGCAGCGCGTGGCTCTCTGTGTGCTGACTGTCACCACTGTTGCAGGTGCTGAGATCACAGTCCAAGCCGGCTGCTCTGCCCGGCACTGACCCGGCTAGCTTCCGGCATCCCCGAGGGTTCCCGCAGGACGGCCGTCGCGTGTGCTGGCGAGAGTCTTGCTGCGATGGAGGCTGTGGGGCCGGGCAGCAGCATGAGTGGCCGGGAGCAGCAGGATCAGTCTGCCTCAGGTGTGGGGAGGCACAGGGATGATGGCAAGACTCACCTGGAGGCAGGCAGCTCAGGCCACAAGGCAGACAGTGAGCTGAAGTGTCAAAGTTGTGGTAAAACTTTTAAATACAAGAGTTTGCTTGAGAGACATTCCGTGACACACAGTGGTGTTAAGAATTATGAATGCCTCGAGTGTGGGAAATGTTTTACTACAAAGTCACACCTCGCCGAACACACCCTGACACACAGGGGTGTTAAGAACTATGAGTGTCTTAAGTGTGGGAAATGCTTTACTACAAAGTCACACCTCGCCGAACACACCTGACACACAGGGGTGTTAAGAACTATGAGTGTCTTGAGTGTGGGAAAAAGTTCACTCAAAAGGGTCACCTCACCCAACACACCCTGACACACAGTGGTGTTAAGAATTATGAATGTATTGAGTGTGGGAACTTTTTTATTAGAAAGTTTGAACTCACCCAACACACCTTGACACACAGTGGTGTTAAGAACTATGAATGCCTTGAGTGTGGGAAAAGATTTACTAGAAGTTCATCCCTCACCCAACACACCCTGACACACAGGGGTGCTAAGAATTATGAGTGTCTTGAGTGTGGGAAAAGTTTTACTAGAAAGGCTCACCTGACCCAACACACCCTAACACACAGTGGTGTTAAGAATTATGAATGTATTGAGTGTGGGAAATTTTTTATTAGAAAGTTTGAACTCACCCAACACACCTTGACACACAGTGGTGTTAAGAACTATGAATGCCTTGAGTGTGGGAAAAAATGTACTACCAGTTCTCAACTCAATGACCACATCTTGAGACACACTGGCTATAAGAAATTCAAGTGTGATGTTTGTAGCAAGTGTTTCTATACAAAGGGTGATATTGCCAAGCACATGAAGATCCACTTTTGAGGTGGTGTGTTGTGTGGACAAGTGTGGTTGTACCCGTGCCTGTGGGAGTGTGTCCTGTGTGGCAATGGGTTGTGGTGGTGGGCAATGTGTTACACGTGTGGTGGCAGCCGTGCCCTTGTGTTCTGTGAGGTAATAATGGCCCCGGCAGTTGTTGGGTTGGTAGTGCAGGTGTGACTTTCAATAAATGTGTGTGCACATTATCATGATCATTTCTCATCAAGCAAAGTTTATAGAAATAACATGTTTTGAAGCAGTGTGAGTTTCAATTAATGTCTCATCATCAACTGTTGGTGTGAGTGCCTTGGTATAGTTATAGACAATGCTGTCTATAACTATTGACGTTGTATTTTCAGGTTATTTAAACGTAAGTATGACGTAATTTCAAACGTCTAAAGTGACTATTCAAATGACGTGATGTTGTACAGACGTAGCGTATACAGAATATTTTTTCTTATAACAGAATCATAATTCTAGAATAACATGATTTTATTTCATGCTAGGTTTCCTCTTCACATTATATATATCTCTCATAGGTATCTCTTCTCATATATATATAGTACGTATATATATAATTATATATATATACATACACACAAACCTTGTTTTCCCAGACTAAACATTAGGGGGGAAGCACGGTCCACGGTGAAACCGGCAAAAAGTCCGGAGAATCACACACCGTCCAGGCATTATGCGCGCTCATAAAACCAAGGGGAGGAAGAAAATAAAAAAAAAGAAAAAAAAAAAAATATTGCCAAAACCCACACCCGGGGCAGTTTATGCTGCAGTACTGAGTTGTTGCAATGTCGCGGCAACCGGCCAAATATCAAACCCCTGACCGCCAGCCGGCGGGACTGTTTTACCGACCGACGCTGAGCATGCTGCCACCTGGCGGGAGGCAGCAGAAAGTGTTCAATAGTCTCAAGAGACGTTCCTGCACCAGGGGCAGTGGGGTCAGGGGACTAATGGAGGTGTGCAGGTGAACTGTGAGTGTCGTGTGCCCAAATGTAAACAATACGACCGCTGAGCATGCTGCGCGACACTGGCGGGAGACAGGAGAAAGGTTTGTCAATTAGGCGCTTCAAAGAGGACTTCTGCACCGATGCGGCAGTGGAGGGGTCCGGGACAATGAGGCTTGTGCAGTAATTGTGTATATGTATATATGATTCAATATTAAAAAAAATTTAGACATAGCATATATGCTTAACTGGCGGGATGCAGCAGAAATTTTATAATAGTATTAAGAGACGGTTCCTGCACTAAGCATGGGGGTCAGGATAACTAGGATGTCAGGTAAAGTAGATTTAGTGTCAAATTGTAAAAATACGACTATTACATAGCTGCACTGGGGCAGCAAAGCCAAGCTCAGGCGACTTTTGCTGCACGCGGGGCATGGGGTGGAGTGTTTGGTGGGCCAAAGGCCCACCAAACACAGACTCTCCAGATAGCCCCTTCTAACTTTCCTGAAATCATTGATGTAGAAATGTATGTATTAACGCCAACCCATTCACATCACCCCCAACCCATTCACTCACCCATTACCCATCACCCCCCACCCATTCACTCACCCATTACCCATCACCCCCCACCCATTCACTCACCCATTACCATCACCACACACCCATTCACTCACCCATTACCCATCACCCCCCATCTATTCCCTCACCCATCACCCCCCACCCATTCACTCACCCATCACCCCACACCCATTACCCATCACCCCACCCATTCACTCACCCATTACCCATCACCCTACATAAAGGCTTCCTCAATTCTCGCAACCCACTTTTTTTTCACAATTATCGCTAATAGGCTGCAAAAAAAAAGTGATCGGATCATCTCATAAGTGGGCTTAAAACCTTCCCCTGGTCAACCTGGTTCCAAAAATGTGGTATATGATGGGATTCCGCCACGGGGGGTGGAACCTATACCACACACACACACAGACACACACTTTGCTTTTATTATATATATATATATATACCGTATTTGCCGGCGTATAAGACGCACTTCCGCATAAGACGCACCTGTATTTTACAGGAATATTTTGAGGAAAAAAAATTATTAGTGTTCTGATTACATATTTACTTTTCGTAAATTTATTAAGTAATTAAAATAAAAAAGTGTTGTAAGGGCAAACAAATGATTTTGAGCATGTACCCAAATACAATATTCAGTACAGTAAATATGAATGACAAATTATACTAGTTAAAATGTAAAGAGAATGTGTAGGGTAACCAAAATCGGTCATAATTTATTGTAGGATGCTCCACGAATTGATATTCTAATATTATCCACCTATGACATTTAGCTTAGATTTAATGTTGTAAGTATACCTTTGTTGTGTAACGCGGGAAATTACGTTAATAGGGAAGAGGTGAAGTAACTTATAATTATCAATCATCGAAACAAGTAATTTTCCTCCACTCCTCAGTCCTGAATCACTAGTTAGTATGAGAGGGTTATATTTTAAGCCAATAGTAATTAGCCACGTATCGAAGCGAAGTGAGAAGGGGAGTTTAACGTCATGATAACCTTAGAAGCAGCCAGACACTCGCTGGGCTAAGTCGCCTCTGGGAGGTGATATTCTCGCCCTTGGAAAAGGTATGTGACAGAAGGTTTATAGGGTAGAGATGTAGGTGTGATTCACTGGTGATTGTTTTGTTGACATAAGGACTAATGGAACATGTTATCCAAAGTCCCAAGGTAGGAGCTGTTGGTGGACATGGTGGACCAAGGCGGTCCCAAGTTAGCAGTGTGTGAGACTGCAGCGTATGACAGCCAGCCGTGTGAGGCAGCGGAGTGAGAAGGGAAACAGAAAAAGAGTGAGAGGGAACTTTGGAGAGGTAACAGACTACATTAGGATGGGATAACGACTTGAGCACTATGTGTGCGTATCGTTAATGTGGTAACAGTGCGACTGAAGTTACCAGAGATAACAGACTACATTAGAATAGAATAACGACTTGAGCACTATGTGTGCGTATCGTTAGGGGATAGGAATACTTAGAATTAAGGCGGTTTGTGAATGTACACAAGTTGGGAAGTGATACAGTAAAGAGATAAATATATTATAATTAGAAATATATTAATGCGTTGTCATTCAGATCCAACCAGTACTTACATATTTTTTCACATCTTTTATTTTTATTAATTTATATTTTTTTTCCCCACTTCATGTGGGTGGTGGCAGCAGAATAACCAGGACTGTGGAGCACACACTCATTGTGGGCGACACAGTTGCTTTTCTGCCTTTTTCTGCTTCTCTGTTAAATTTTCTGCTATGTGTTTAGACTTTGTGGAAAATTTGCAGTAAAGATAATGGTATTATTTCGGTATTGGGCTTTCAAAAGTCCTAGGATTCTTACCTACATCATCGTGTATCTTTCTTCATTCTGTGTATTTTGAGCCCCATTTCCCATGGCGCAATCGCATATAAATGGCATTGGCAGTGTGAGGCTCGGCAATGTTTGTGGGGCATGTCTGGAGGGGCAGGGCGGGCACCCCCCGCCCCCACACACACATATGTAAACAAACATTGATTTCCGACAAAAACAAGAGCCAGATTAATTCAAAACACATCAAAACTATTCAGGAAAACTTAAGTTTCGGCCTCGAAATCGGTGGTTGCCCAATAACAAAAAATTACCAAGATATTACACTGTAAGGTACCATCAGTGTTGTAGTCAAGACCAGACCCTCCGAGAGACCAAGACCAAGACCAGACCCTTCGAGACCAAGACCAAGACCAAGGCCAGACCCTTCGAGACCAAGACCAGCCCTCCGAGACCAAGACCAAGACCCTCCGAGACCAAGACCAAGACCAGACCCTCCAGACCAAGAGGGAAACAGACCAAGGTCAAGAAAAGGCATATAAATATATTTTTTTTAAATATGACTTATCTGAATGTTTTTGGTCTATACTGCATAAATACTAAATTGTATTGTCCTAAGTTGTTCGGATGGGATCGCCGAAAGTGCTAAAAAGTGCCAACGTCGTGCTAGCCTTGCCCGTGATGCTTTGCTTGCAGAAGGTACAAACTGCTGTGTGCTTCTGGTTTCAGTGTTTCTTATCAAAAAACTCCTTGTGGTCCTTGAACGCAAATTTGATAACTGCTGAAGTTGCCGACATGATTACTCATTCCGGTGCGAACAGAAACTAAGCGAGACTAGTCCAGTACACCTCACTGTCCGACGTCCTATGTCACTGCCAGACAGTGTTGCCAGGTCCTGCCAATTGTTGCATTTCTTGCTAAAAATTACTCAACAAATTTTGGAATTTACCAGAAATATTCGTCAATTGTATTTCATTTTCTTATGATGAAAAATTGAAAATGCCGAAAAGGTAAACTGTGAATGCCAAAAGTATATTTTGTGGTTTATGCACCTGGCAACCCTGCTGCCAGAGCCAGATGTGCTCGATGTAACAACGAACGAGCTCTGGTAGAAGGGGGGTAAGGGTAACGTATAAGGGAGGAAATATATGTACAAAATTAAATATAATTGAACAACTGAACATCTAGGTCAAATATTTCTGCTTTCATTGCTTCATTGGCATGAAGAAACAAACATAGGAAAATAGCAATTTTTGTGGTTACGTTTCCCAAGCGAGCTAGCTGAACCTGCGGTGTACATGTACGAAGGGTGCGGGGATTGCATAGCCCTACACATATATGAAGTACACGAAGGTGAACAGAGCTGCAAACATGCGTGCGTGCAAACGGAGATTACCACTGCGAGAATGGCCACGTCATGCATGTTCTCTCGACTCGCACGCACTCTTATCAGCGCTCGCAGGGCTCAGCTCATGCATCATCACCGTAGAGCTAGTCAAACAGTATCTATAGACAGTACAACGCTGTATGGCGCACCGTGAATCGAAGCAGCCATGATTTTTCTCCGTGTATGATAGTAAATTCCGACCTTCCCCACGCCGCGGTGCACTTTTTAATCCTGGTCTCGACCTGGTCTTGAGCCAAACTCCGAGACTAAAAGCTTCGAGACCAAGATCAAGACCAAGACCACATCAAACGAGACCAAGACCAAGACCAAGACCACATCAAACTGGTCTCGAGACTGGTCTCGAGACCAAGACCAGTCTACAACATTGGTAACCATCTCTATCTTTTTGTTATTGTTGGAGGGCACCGATGTCGGGATCAGAGATATTCGCCATGGTTTACACATTTGAATCTATCACAGTCGCGAGGGTTGATTAGTCTTTCTCAGGAAGGTACAGGTCAAGGCATGATGGTATGGTGTGATTCAGCCTTGAAAGCAGATGTAGTTTTGGCGCCGTGATGGGTCTTGGTCTTGGTGTGATGTGTGGAAGGCTTCCGTCCCGTCTACAGGTACCGTTGCAGCCTTTTTACTAGAACTTTCCAGTTACAGTTTGCAATTTTTTTATCCATAGAGATACAGGGGTGAGGATTGAGGGATCAATCAATCAATCATTAGGGGCATACGCCATTCGCCTCGCCCACCCTACGACGCCACTCCCGGGGGTCACCACGCGCGAGTTCCCATGCAGGCTCCTTTCCCATACCAAGCAGCTCTCGACAAGAAACATCAACTTGCCCCAGCCACGAGCCTTGTGGGCGCCCCCTTGGCCTCCACGCCGGATTGTCTCTTACAGATACAACCCGATGGGAAGGATTGGTTTCAGGGTAACGTGCCACATGCCCATATAGCCGAAGTTGGCGCTGACGGACTATGCAGGTAATAGGCCTCGATTCAGTCTCACGGTGCAATCGCTGATTTGACACGTAATCATCCCAGCGATACCCCATGATTCTGCGAAGACACTTATTACCAAAGGCATTGATTTGTCTCTTTAAGTCACTATTTAGTGTCCATGTCTCACAACCATAGAGTAAGACAGGGATCACAAGCGACTTGAAGATCCGGATCTTTGTCCTCCTGCACAGGTACCGACAACGCCAAATACTCCCGCTGAGCGAGTCCATAACACCGTGGGCTATGCCAATCCGCCGTAAGACTTCTTGACGTGACCCGCCGTCATTATGGACTATAATACCTTGGACTTACATACCAAGGTATGTAAAACTTTCCAAGATCTCAATGTCCTCGCCACACGCATGAACAGACTGTACTGCTTCATCTAGTAAGTCTCCAAACACCTGGACCTTGGTCTTAAGCCAGGAGACCTCAAGTCCCAAAGGCTTTGCCTCCTCGTGCAGCGCCTCGAGAGCCATCACCAGGACCTCCAGCGACTCAGCAAAGATTACTGCATCATCGGCAAAAACAAGATCAGTGATCTTGGTGTTGCCGACGGATGCTCCACAATCACTTTGATCTACAACCTTGTCCAATACCCAGTCCATACAAGTGTTGAAAAGGGATGGGGCAAGCACGCACCCTTGCCTCACTCCTGTATTCACAGGAAAGAAGCTGGATACACCTGCCCCACACTTCACAGCACTCTCAGTCCCAGAATACAGACCAGTTATCAAACCAATAGTCCTTGCAGGAATCCCGCGAAGGCGCAGAAGATCCCAGAGTGACTCACGATGGACTGAGTCAAACGCCTTCTTGAGATCAAACATAGGCTGCAAGCATCCCCTGTCGAAACTCACGTCGGCGTTCCACCAGGACACGAAGCGCTAGGATACGGTCAGTAGATTGAGGGATCGAGATGGTATAAAGGCCTCCCATCCATTTACAGTGGAGAGCGGCAGTGGGACTGCGAGAAGGGGGTGATGTTTAGGATGAGATGGGTATATATCGTACACGGGGGTGTAACATACAGTGGCTATAATTTCTTTACTAATGAAAAATAAATTAGTTTGCCATTGATGTTAAAAGAAGAAAAAGGAACTTATGGGCTAGGCGGGAGAGGCTTGTTTAAATCGCGAAGGACGGGACACTCAGGTAATATATTTTTTTTCTTCGGTGCTCGATGTAATATTTCGCACTCCTGATATAGTGTTTCCTGACTATGAATATGTGGTGATTCTGATGGTTGATGTTTAATAGTGAAAACAACATTACTTCAAAGATATCTGATGACTAAGGTCTCCAACCAGACCTTTCAGTCGGCATCATGAATGTGATACAAAAATTTTATGGCATCGGGGGCTGAGCGTACGGGGGTGTATGGGACTGTATGGTGTATGTGAGCTGTACGGCTCACCCCTATTTAAATCACAGTTAAAGACCTCTTCCATAAAACAAACAAACATCAAAACAACAACAAAAATGCTTGGTTGTGTACAAGCTTTTACTGTTAAGCCTCCTTGGTACATGAACTTGTGAGTGTACATTCAGTAGAACATAGAATAAATAGCCGTGTGTGATTATGGGGATTTTTCATTATATAAATATACATTATATTTACTGGAAGTCGTGTATATCACACTTGAGGCTATTAAGTGCCTTCCAAAGGTTGCAGCTCAACCTAAAAGCATGACAAGAAAAAGAAGATACAGCGTTGCAAAAGGAAGTAAACTGAAGTTGAAGAGAGCTCTGACGAGGCAGACTGTAAAACTACTTTTCAACGATTCATCTGAGTACTCTGATGAGGAAGACGAGGAAGAATTTACAGAGCCAAACCTTTTCCAGGATAAGTCCCCAGTGGAAGGTGACTTTGTTTTAGTTGAGCTACAACTGGAGGCAGACAGGAATGTGGGAGGCAAAAGGTTCATTATGTCAGTAAAGTATTAAATCTTGAGGACAATTCTGAATACAATATTTCCTTCCTGAGAATGAGCTCCAAAATAGGTTTTTATGACACATTCTACTTTCCTGAAATTAAAGATGTCACCAAGGTTAATAGGCATATGGTGAAAGGGGTCCTGGGTGAACCTGTGAGAGCTCAAACTAAGAGGCTAGCTAGATTTTTGAAATTCAATAAGTGTCTCAAGAAATTCAATATGAGGTACACAGAACAGCCTGAACAGGTGTGTCTTTCAGTCTGATTATAAATGTGGGACTTTGTGAGTTTCTTGCAAATCCACTGTTGTTTTTTTGGATTGGACAAGTTACCCTTTTCAGTATGGTTATTTTACGGGCAACGGGATCACACCATGTGGATACAGGTTACTAACCTGTAAGGGTGATTGCCTGATGATGCCCTCTTGACAGGCAGGTAACTTGCTTCGTGGCCCAGAGGTACACATCAATGAAGTGGTATGGGCTAATCGTGGTCGAGCGGTTCTTTACGTAATTTATAAGTATTCTTTTAGTGCCAAAGGATTCGAGCAGAGTTAAACCAAGGTTGACGGGCTTTAGGATTAGAGAAAGTGTGTGGAATGTACGCCTCCATGCCAGAGATTATGACCTCAGTTATGCGCTCTGCACAAAGAGATGGGTCTTAGACATGGAAGCGGTAATCATTCCATGGCAAATCAGAATTCATCTTCCTAATGCAAGAGTTAATCAGTATCTTTACTCTTTCATCCCTTTCACTGGTAAACTCTGGAACTCTCTTCCTGTTTCTATTTTTCCACTTTCCTATGACTTAAATCTTTTCAAAAGAAGAGTAACAAGACACCTCCCAAACTAAATTGGCACACCCTCTGTTTGTATTTTATTCTCTTACTGTCTTCTTTATAGGGACTGGCAACTAAGCGGGCTTTGTGTTACCCATTTTTGTTGTGCCCTTGATGATATGATATGTCGATGACAACTGACACACTATAATTATAAGCGCCAACTGACACAGGGGATTAAAGAATAGAGAAGGAACAGGAATTCCTCTTTTCTTTTGAGGATGATAGCTATGTAGAGTTCTCGAGTTCAGCTTCTTTTGAGTCATTATATGTGTTACTAAATATATTTTTTGTTTCATTTAATTTCATTTATTTAAAAAAAAAAAATTAACAAGGAATTTTTGGTCATGATTGGATATATTATAGATTTTGGTGAAAAGATAAAATATTTTTACATGTGAAATGCTGAATTCAATTATGTATATATACTGACTATTATTTTAGCTAAGGTTGTACGATAATCTATCTGAAAATACGATCATTTTGGTGGCTCGGTACGACAATGTGGGCTACAAAAGTTCACAACCCTGCCTCAGCGACACGAGGGGCGACATGAGGCGAATTTTGGTGAAGAAGCCGTAAGAAGCCGGCTTCTTGCAGCTTGCGTTTTCTGTTATGGCGAGGCACTTTTAAGAAGCCGGCTTCTTATGGATTGGCCCAGCTGGTCAAGCCGTAAGAAGCCATAAGAAGCGAGAGCCAGGGCTCGCTTACCACGGCTTCTTACCGCTTGTTGCCGTGACGTCAGAGATAACAACAAATATGGCGGGACGGGCAGAGATTCTCAGACAGTGAGTATCGGCGTAGAAATACTGTAATTACAGATAACAGGACACAAGTAAACACATAGATGTACATTCAGAAGCATGCACTTACCTTAAGACCACGAACAAGAATATACAAGGTTAATGACACGACAGGACAACTTTAAAACTGGTGAAAGAATGATCATGTCTTATCAGGCTGACGATAGGGCCTAGCTGCGACGTAGTAGTTTTTGCTGAATTTCGCTGATAATATGGCACAAATTAGCCTGATTTGTACATTTAGTAGCACGGGCTTAACTTTCGGACCACACTAATAGAGCTAAAATGGAATGACAAGGTGATAGGAGAACGTCGATCGTCTGGTGAAATAACTTTCTCTAGTCTTTTAACCATAACACCAGTCGTTGTTTTTCTAATTTTACTAATTATGCTATCAAAAGCAGACCGGAAACGTTTTCGCTGATTCATTATGCTCCAATTTTGGTTCTTAGAGTTTTCTCACTTGTTCAGAACGTGAAAATGTTGGAACTCTCGCCGACGGGGACGAGAGTACCACAAACCTTCACCATCATCCGAATTCCACCACAAAACATTGGAAGATATCTTAAGTATGCATTACATTACTGTTGACGGACATGAACAATATTAATGTGTAGGTAGAGGTGCTGATAGGTATTGTGGAAATGACTAGCATTGCGTTGAGGGAAAATCTTAAGAACAAGGGCTCCACGGTAAGCTGACCCAAATGTTGGCTCTATGTGTTATACTTACTGTCCTTAACACATCTGTTTAGATTTTAATGAGTGCCGATCCTTACTTTGCCTACATGGCTAATATTCAATTTCAGGTTCTTGAGAAAAACTAAGTCCAGTAGGGTTAGGTCAGGTCAGGTCAGGTCAGGTTAGGTTAGGTTAGTGCACAGCCCGATGGGCTCGAGGGGGGGTGCTAGGTTAGGTCTGTAGAGTTTTGTCATCTTTAGAATAAAGGCTCAACCTCCTATCTTCTTCTTCTTCTTATAGACAACAAGCTTGGGGACGTGGTGGAAACCGGGTTTTTTGGGTGGGGGAGCACACATATAAGGGAAATATGGCCCCGATAAAGTCTATGAACTAGGGAAATTTCGCTAGTTTATGGATTTTTTTGTGGGGGCCATATTTCCCTTATGTGTGTGCTCCCCCACCCAAAAACCCCGGTTTCCACCATGTCCCCAAGCTTGTTGGCTATAAGAAGAAGATAGGGGGTGGAGCCCTTGTTCTTAAGATTTACCAAATATATATTATATATATATATATATATATATATATGGTGTATTTCTGTATATTTTGGTTAAATTAATTTTTTGGTGTACCTGATTTTTATGTTGACATATAATTAATGGTGTAAATGATGTACAGTAAACTCTCGCTTTGACGAACAAATTGGGGGAAGGATGCGAGGTTATAATTATCCGAGTGATCCGAACTTTTCGCATATAACAAATTGTGGTCGTTATATGAGGTGAAAGTTCCCTATTTCCGACTAATTCCGTGTATCGTGAACTTTGTCCGTTACATCTGACGAAAGTTCATATACATACATACATGCAGCCATGACAAATACTACACGAATACAGGGCAATTAAAAACAATCAGAACCGTACAATGCATATACTGAACTTATTCGGTAAAAGCACGCATATACCGGACTTGCAGAAAAAGTGTTGAAGCCGATATTTGTTATCTAAAGGTCCGTAAAAGCGAGGGTTCAGTGTATACACTAAACTTTGAAAAAGTACTACAGGAGCATCAGTGTATATACCTAATACGTTCGGTTTGGTGACATTAAGTAGGATTAGGTTATGGGTCAAGAGTGTTTCTGCATATAGGAAATAAAAAATTATGGAACTAGTTATGAGAAATTGTATTTGTTGAATATGAATGTTAATCAGCTACTGAGCTAATCAGTTAACTCAGCTAAGTGGGAAGACCTAAGGCAGTACTACTCTGATTTTCCATGGAATGATTACTGCTTCCATGTCAAAGACCCATCTCTTTGTGCAGAGCGCATAACTGAGGTCATAGTCTCTGGCATGGAGGCGTACATTTCACATACTTTCTCTAATCCTAAAGCCCGTCAACCTTGGTTTTACTCTGCTTGTTCTCATGCTGTCCGAGATAGAGAGGTGGCTCACAAACGGTACCGTAAGCATCCATCTCCTGAAACTCGTGCCCTTTATATTTCTGCCCGTAATCATGCCAAATCTTTACTTCAGCTTACCAAAAACTCTTTCATTCATAGAAAATGTCAAAATCTTTCTGAATCAAATTCCTCTCGTGACTTCTGGCATCTAGCTAATAACATCTTCACAACAATGGCACTGGGACTCAGGCTGTGCAGGGCCATGCAGGCCGCTGCTTCACAACAATGGCACTGGGACTCAGGCTGTGCAGGGCCATGCAGGCCGCTGCTTCACAACAATGGCACTGGGACTCAGGCTGTGCAGGGCCATGCAGGCCGCTGCTTCACAACAATGGCACTGGGACTCAGGCTGTGCAGGACCATGCAGGCCGCTGCTTCACAACAATGGCACTGGGACTCAGGCTGTGCAGGGCCATGCAGGCCGCTGCTTCACAACAATGGCACTGGGACTCAGGCTGTGCAGGGCCATGCAGGCCGCTGCTTCACAACAATGGCACTGGGCCCTCAGGCTGTGCAGGACCATGCAGGCCGCTGCTTCACAACAATGGTACTGGGATTCAGGCTGTGCAGGGCCATGCAGGCCGCTGCTTCACAACAATGGCACTGGGACTCAGGCTGTGCAGGGCCATGCAGGCCGCTGCTTCACAACAATAGCACTGACTCAGGCTGTGCAGGGCCATGCCAGGCCGCTGTTTCACAACAATAGCACTGACTCAGGCTGTGCAGGGCCATGCAGGCCGCTGCTTCACAACAATGGCACTGGGACTGAGAATGTGCAGGGCCATGCAGGCCACTGCTTCACAACAATGGCACTTGGCCCTCAGGCTGTGCAGGGCCATGCAGGCCGCTGCTTCACAACAATGGCACTGGGACTGAGGCTGTGCAGGGCCATGCAGTCCACTGCTTCACAACAATGGCACGTGGCCCTCAGGCTGTGCAGGGCCATGCAGGCCGCTGCTTCACAACAATGGCACTGGGACTCAGGCTGTGCAGGGCCATGCCTGCACAGGAACATTGAACATTTTCATAGTCTGACTACCGTGTCAGATAAATAGTTTTCTCTGCGTTGTGACTTTTATCACAAAATATCAATATACTTGGGCACTCTCAACTTGTACACAGTTCGTTGACACTATCCTACACATGATTTACTTTCCATTTGGGTCTGATAATTTACTCATACTATATATTTCTTTCCTTTACACAGCCGGGAAAATTAGTATGAACTTCATGCTGAGATGAGCCACAATCCTTCAACATTAGAACCCTCTGCAGCCAGCAGGTGAAGCGACTGGCAACAGGATCCTATAATCGACCTACCTCTGTTTACCTGCCAAAACATTAATCTCTTTGCTTCAGTGCTGGGTTTCTTTCCCATTTCTCGTATAATTATCCAGTCTACCTTGCATGTAGAAATGTAAGGAAAAAGAGCTAAGCTTAAATAAGTAAATAAAAATAGGAAAAAGTTGTCATGTTATATTTACCTAAAAACAAGTTAGATCAATAAATGTATACACACAAACACACACGCACACATATATACACACACACACACAGCACACACATGTACAGTGTACACACACACACACACACACATTCACAAGGTAAATACACTCAAACACAACAACAGAAGCTGATCACTTCTTCAAATGAGCATAATGGGCAGCCATGGCTTGCCAAGAAGCATCCTGCTGTGATTGGGCAGTATTTAACATTTGTTTGAGAATGTCATCGATCAGAGGCTGGTGATTGCTGCAATATTAAGAAGGAGTTCCCAGTAGCGGGTCATGGAGGTGGCCTAGGAGGAAGATTGAAGGCTAATCCCTCCGGGGGTGACCGTAGCTGCGGCAGCACCAATGCCATCTAGTGTTCGGGACCGGACACTAAGTTGCGGAGGTTGCACCTATCATCATGGAATCCACCGTCAAGTGAAAGGAGTCATCACTTCTGCAATGGAATATAACCGTTTGTTGAGGCTCTACATACTAATAGGAAATACAGTTACATTGCGCCACTTCATTCATTAACAAGTAAATATTGATGATCCCTTACTAACAAGCCAAACCAAGCATTTAACAATTTAACAAATAAAGGAAAACAACAAGTAACAAAAAAAGTAACAAACAATAGAAGCAACAACCACAACCACTATAGTCTATCACTTAAGCTGGATTCTTGGGAGCTGCTCGATTGCCTACCTGAGTATGTACGGACGTCGCTGATTGGCTGCGGCTACCAAAAAACATCCACCACCATCACCACCCAAGCCCGCGTGCATCAGCCCAATCAGCGAAGCCTTACATACTCGAGGTTAGGCATCGAGCAGTCCCAAGAATCCAGCTTAAGTGAATAGACTATAGTAACCTCCACACTCAAACAACATGCTTAACAACCTCCACTTCTTGAATCGCCAAAAGAATTACCTAACAGCTTACGTGGAAAATGTACTCGTATATTTTTTTTCTCTGCGTTTCTCCAGCCTTGCATCGGGCGGTCTGGTCTCGTAAATTCCTTGATTGAACGAAATTTTTTTTTGCTCTGCACGCAATTTCTAGCCTTGCATGTTTTCACTGTGCAGGTTTTTGATAGCACCTTTGTGGAATTAATCTTAGTGAAATTATTATTGTTATATTATTATCAGTATTTTTAGTAGTAATAGTAGTCAAAATAGTAAGGCTTTATATCATTAAACTCAAATCCCTCATCAAAAGCATTTCACAGTCCTCGATGTTTTTCCTTAGAAAAAGAAATAGCAAATTAAACAATATATTCACGTACAATACAGACGACCTTAAATTCAAGGCGCTCGGGGTACAAAAAATACACTGAAAAGTCACATTTGGCTGCGTAATCACATCAGTTTCGTTAATAAGCAATGATACTCTTTTGCATCACGGGTGTCAAATTTATCTAACTAATTATTGCAACACTTAACACATATTATTTTGCTGTGAAGCTGATTCTCTCTTGTCCGGAATGATCATTACTTTGGATTCGTAATGAAGTAGAGAGTAATTATAATACTGGGTATAGTTAGTAGAGGATGCCTAGGGGAGTAAGGGACGGAGGACGGGGTAGACACGTAAGCATGAGGAAGAGTTAGTAATGAAAGGGGAATGAACGCGTGGCTTTGGCATTATATTTTCATGTATTGTCTGATGCTCGAGAGGTTTAGAAAAGTTCAGTGTTGATTACAGTGCAGATTATTGTCAATTTCTATTTCGTTGTTCATGTTTTTATTTTGTTTCTCACATGGCAAGAGTTTGTGGATTCACTGTTCGGTATATGATCTTGTTAGGAGTTTTTAATGGGAGTATTATACTTTGTTCTTTCTCTATCTACTATATGCCCTCTTCTACTCTCTATCTAGCTATCATATCTCTCTCTCTCTCTCTTAGACTTTCAGTGAGAAGAGATAAATATAAAGAAAAGAAGAGAGAGAAAATATATAGGAGAACCTCATTAACCCGGCATTCAAAACAACGGCAGCCTCAAAAACAACGCAATACGGACCAGCCTTTTTTTTTTTTTTTTTTTTTTTTTTTTTTTTTTTTTTTTTTCACTGATAAAACTATGGAACTCTCTTCCTGTTTCTATTTTTACACTTTCCTATGACTACCTAATTTTCAAGGAGGAGTAACAAGACACCTCCCGAAACTAAATTGGCTCACGCCCTCTATTTTATTTTTATTCTCTTACTGTCTTCTTATAGGGACGTGGCAACTAAGCGGATTTTGTGTGAACCATTTTTGTTGTGCCCTTGGCAGTTCCTTGTGATGGGGAAAAAAAGAAAAAAAAAAAAAAAAGGGATTTGGGCGATTCCATAAGAAGTAACTCTCAAAACAACGGCACAAAATGAGTTATCGCATGCGCTCCCCCCGTGGGTGACCGGATAAACGAGGTTCTCCTGTAATCATGACTGGAGCATCGCGTTACGACACAAGAGGGTGACCCAAATCTTTCCTCGGATCTAAATTTATTGTCTTTGTCTCTCGCATCGCTTTATATCTTTCGGACATCTTTTGGACAAACTTTTATCGCCACCTAATTTTTAGATATGATTCCTGAATGATGTGGTTTTTAGGTAGGATGGGAAATTAATTAAGGCTGTGATGGGACGATGCTCATTGGTTAATGAGAATGGTTGAAGCAGAAGATAGAACTATCACATCGAAGAATATTTAAGGGTATGGTTACACAAAAAGTCATTATTATAGATACAGGTAACCACATTAAGTACTACCATTTAGATGCCAATGAAATAGGAGTTTTTAAGTTATAGAATCAGAAGGAAAGAACAAAGTCAATTCTTTCAGACGCACATTAAAACTCGTGGACAAATAAAATCGATACAAATAAAGAAATTTAACGAAAAACCTCAAGGTAAACACACATTCGCCCGAAAATACTAAGTAATCGAAAACTACTAAATAAAAATCACAACAGAGCAGCAGCAAATTGAGATAGGGAGGAGGAGGAGGAAGAGGTGTAGATGGTGGGAACTAGGGAGAGGAGGAGGAGGAAGAGGAGTAGGAATGAGAGAAGAAGAAGCAGAAGAAGAGCAGCGGAGGAGGGATGCACTCGCGCAGGAAGTAGAAGAAGGAGAGGTTGGAGGACGAGGAGGATGAGGAGGAGGAAGAAAGTGACGGGCAGTACAAATCGACAGTCATCAGAAGGCAGAAATATCCCCAAAATAGATATTCGCTCTAGGGATGGAGGTCTACTGTTTAAAAAAGAATGTTAAAACTCCTCAATGTTTATGAATTGTTGGAAAGACGAGGAGCCAGCGCGGCGAGGAAAAGCATTTGTGTTGGAAACAGTGTGAGTTAAAGCCAAGTTATGTTATGGCAAGGTCACTTTTTATCATCTGAAGTCATGGATGTGTGCGGAGGGGGAGTGTGTATTACATTTTATTTCGGGGAGTATACACCTAGTATAAAGTCCATGTATATTTGTACCCCCTCAGTTGTAGGACTCTGACGATGATAACATGATTTGATGGTGTTGTATATAGTGTGTCATGTAGTAGTCGGCTGTTCGACACTTTTTATATTATTGTGGGTGTGAAAGAGCAAGATGGATAAAGTATACAAGGTCTGATACGGTCTGTCTACTCCCCTTTACAGACCTTGGAAAAGAGTACGACATACCTTGGTCGTGTGTGTGTGTGTGTGTGTAGGAGGTAGGTGGTAGGTAATATAAGATTAGATACTTTGATTTTCCTATCTAGGACACATTTGCAAGTACCAACACTAGGTTATTGACTATACAAAGCGCCACCACGCAGGAGAAACCTGGGGGCTCGAACCGCATGGACCGAAATGCGCAGGGACGCTGCACACGCTGAGAGCCCGCAGCTCTAACAACCATGTCACCCTGGGACCGGTGGTGGAGGTAGTAAAAGGAGAGTGTATTGATGCTGATGATGAAAAACGCACACAAAAGTAAGCCATTGACAGCGCTGAGAAATCAAATAAGTGGCGCTCATGATAGAGGAAAAGTAGAGAAAGAGAAAGAAAGAGGGAAGAAGAATGTGGAAAGAAGAAATGGAGAAAGAAAGCGTTTAGAGGAAGGTAAAAGTGGGGTTAGAAAATTTAGATGAAGCGATACATGGATGAATTACGTGACAAAATCGTACCTCAAAAAGACTGAATTCCTCTGTTTATTAGAGAGAGGAGAGAGAGAGAGAGAGAGTGGTGACGCGCTCGGCCATAGCTCGTAACCACTCAAACTTTATTATCGTACAGACAATCAGAACGTATTTTTGTCTTGTCAGAGCTTCATGCCACGCACGTTAGCGCGCAAGATCGTGCAGAGAACAAATTAAGGGTGTAGTCACCCCTCCCCCCCCCCCTCGGGCGATAGGTGAAGGGGAAATCAGTTTTCCTTTCAATTTCAGGTGAAATTATGTATAATTACCCCATTTTCAATAGTACGTACGATAATTCCACCAGCACACAGTAGTGTCATTTAACTGTGTATAATCCCACGCGAGTAGTGAATATAATTAGTAAAAAAAGGAAATCTTACAAAAAACATGACATTGAACCATAGCTTACCATATCATTCAGTTAGTGCGCGAAATGAGCAGATTTGAAACCTTGGTAACAAACTGGTTAAATTAATCGTCCAGACCATTTCATCATCCTGATTTAAGCAAGACAAAATTCCAATGATTTTTCCCCCCCTGTAAAAACTCGAAGAAGCCAGTGGTCGCTGGTAGTTTAACATCAAAGGTTGGTCTTTACTTGTGTTTTGGCTCCGCGACTAATATTTTTCATTAAATTAATTTCGGATAAACATTGATGCACCGCCATCCTGAATACAAAAAAATATAGTTCTTCTGTTTTTCTACTAAATTATATGGATGACCTGCATTACGATGGAACGTTCTATAATAGCAATTTAATGCCAAATTACTCGCCTCGAGTAGCAAAGCTTATATATTTTTAAATGTATATTGTGGCATGTAAAATTTGGGCGATGTTCACACTGTTTCTAAGAACCAGTACCTGCTGCGTCTGGCAAAAAACGCTTGTCAAAAAATTACCAATAAGCAATGCCTTGGAAAAAACGAAGAATAAAGAATTGCCGAAATCGGCTTGTTGTCTGCGACAATGTAGGTTATAATTGTGGAGGCGACAAGCCGCGGCGGGGGGGAGTGGTCGGCGGGGAGATTGTGGCGGAGATTGATTGAATCAAAACATGCCACTTTCACGCGTCGAATTCATTGCACTTCCAGGCTTTCTATCTGATGGATACACAATAATAACAGGAAAAATATGACTGCCTAGGTATAGGATAGCTTATAAACATTACGTTATGGGATATATAATATCATAGAGTAGCATTACCTCGGCCCTCCTCACGATAAACCTTCCTTGGTTATTGGTTATATCAATGTTTACAGAATCAGGCTCTCTATACAATATACATATAGAGAAAATCGTTCTTAATATGATAATTTTGTGTGTTATTAAGTGCAGTGGAATAAGCCCATATTTTGTTTTCCAGAACCAAACTTATTATCAAAAAAGGTGAGTTTAAAAACATGCCAAGCGGGACCCTGGCATTTGGGTTCCAAGGTTCTCTCGGAATTTTGTAGCAATAGCGCGGATATCAACAATATGTTGTCACTTTTTGCATCCAGTCAGCCGTTTTTAAATAATCCGTAATCAAAATCTGCAAATTCCACGAGTTCCAAAACGCCCCTCAAAGACTTGCAGACGACCGCGCCGGCTCGGTGACGTCACTTTAGGTGGTCTCCTACTCCCCGCGCTAATCCAGAAGCACGTAAACACAAGAGGATGAATATAGTACTTGAAGATTTTTGGTGTTGCCGAGAGATTTTTTTGCGATATTTCAATATGCATGGCATCATTATGCGGTTGCAGAAGACAACTGTGCTTTCCAGAGAAATTTGCGCAACTTTCAGACCGATACGACAACGTTAATGTGTTGAACAGTAGTGCGGCGGGCAGTGTAGGAGGGGGGAGAAAGATAAAAGGATGGAAGGGGGAGGGAAGACTCAGGACAATAATGACCTCGTGATGTTAGTAGACGATTTAGAAAAGAGGAGAGAGGGAAGGAAAAGGAGAGAGAAGAATGGAGGGGGAAAGGGAGATACATTAAGGGTTCCTGTTAAATAGGTCACTGTCGGAGAGAGAAGAGGGGCCTCCCTCTCCATTTCCTTCTTACTAGTCGATTATTTTTTTTTTCTCTATTCTCTCTCTCTCTCTCTCTCTCTCTCTCTCTCTCTCTCTCTCTCTATCTCTCTCTCTCTCTCTCTCTCTCTCTCTTCTCTTCTCTCTTCTCTCTTCTCTTCCTTATCCTACCGTCCACAATCAGAGATGTGTGTGTGTGTGTGTGTGTTTCGAACTCAAACATAGGATTTTCTCGAAAGTGCCTTCATTGGATTCCCTCGCAAACATTAATGTTTCCGTATTTTACGTAATCCATTCTGGAGAATGTCAGGTCCTCCTGCGATCCTCAGATTCCGCTAACACCTGTCGTCCGCCCCGTAATTCTGGTTCAAACAAACAGGGTGGGCTCCCATCACAATAGAGTTAATTTCCTCATATACGCGAGCAGCGTCATTTATTTCTGTCTTCAGATTGAGCATCGTACTCTAGATCTGTAACATCGGACAGATTCACTGTCTGGACACGACGTACACATCGTCATCATCACCATTTGCGACAGGTGTCAACAAGGCAGACGACGTTGTTTACATTTGGGCACCTATTGTGGACAGTCATCAATAATATTTGTAGCCCTGTTGGAGGGGAAGAAAAAAATATTCGCCGCGCTTTTTACAAAGTCGTGTTTTTACGGAAATAAGGCCTGGCAGGGAAATCAATTATTTTTGGTTGGCATTTGGTCTGTTTTGAATGAACATTCAACAAATTAGGGCAAAAAAAAATGGGTCTGGACGATTACTTTAAGATAATTTTCATCCATCTCTCATACTTGCATAATATTATTTATGATGATTTTTTTCTTTTCAAGCAACTGACAAAAATCATGTACAATTTGTGGTGGGAAGGAAAAAATAATACGAAATTATCACTCACAATACTAGTACTTTATTCCCCTTCCTCGGTCCTGACTCGCGATTCCGTCCCACACCTCCAAGGCAGCCCTTCCCTCCCTCCCTTGGACAGCAGACATTTGTACCACCATCCCTACCGTTCACGCTCACTCCTCCACAAACACTGACGCTCCGCCCCCCTAACCACGGACTGCTTCACCGTCCGTACATAGGAAATATAGAAAGCGACAGGCCCCTACCATCGCCGCCCCTTGTCTCCAACTAAGTCGGGAAACGACCATCGGCCCCGCCCCGCACAACGCCCTGTTCTGCCATGCCCCCTCACTCCACCCGGTGCTGCGCAAAATAAAGCGAAGTGAACATTGTATCATTAACTCCTTGAGACCCAGAAAAACGTAATTTTTCATTTTAATTTGGGTACCAGTAGACGATTTTTAGTGAATATAAGCAGTGGCGGGCTCCGGATTCAAATAAAATGGAGGGACTGCAAGCTTTACACAACAGTAGGTACACACATTTTACCATCTCAAGGTATGAGTTGTAGGTATATTCACGGAATTCAGGGCATGGTAGCAGTGGTGGTTGGTAGAAGGGATGGTGGGGGTGGTAGTGTGGTAGGGAGAGGGGATGGCTGAGGGTGGGGTGATGGTATAGGATTACAGTAATTACTGAAATAAAGTCACGGGTACCGCTTGATTTAGTCTTGTCTTTAATGTCAAGCTGGAATAAGGTGATGTTTTGCAAATACTTCACCTGCGATTTTCCCATCGTCATAAGGTAATTAAAAATAGCACGATTTAACCACACTGTTCTACACGCACTGTAAACACGAGAGGGACGGAGATTTAGCTGCCTCGACTGCAGTCATGTGTTCACATGTGGCGCCGGCAGCGGCGAATGACATAAATCGTACAAGCAAATATGAAAGTTACTTACATTTGGTCTGGTTTTTAATGAAAATTCACTTAGCAGATTGAAAAATAATTAAATAACATATAATGGAATTTTTATTATGATATATTGTTAGTAGTTTATCAATTATGCTGTGTCTTAAAGGCATCATACACCTGGCAGGAGTGATCTGGGGGTGCTGCAGCCCTTGCAGCCCATATGCCACGAGCCGGCCACTGAAATATGCAAATATTTTATAGATATGACCTGTTTAGAAATCCTTATCGACTAACTAAATTGGTTTTTTATTCCAGTTATATTTCGTAATTTTTATGGCTGAAAACAAATAAGTTTTTATCAGCAAATGAAAGATCTGGGTGGGTGAATTAAGGGTTGTATAACATGAACATTCAATTGAAAAAGGGCTAAGACTGCTGAATTTAGTGTTAGGTTGCATAAGGAAAGCACTATCAGCACTTTTTGGGGACAAATCTACATATCAAAAATATCCTACTACTTATGTTATCTAGGAATTGAGCGCAATAGTTCAGATGTTTTATGAATTTTACAGAACAAGGAAACGTTATACCTAAGCATGCTGGGATGAACATTGACCACCTCATTACACAAAATTATGGTAAAATATAAGGTTATTTTCACGCCTTGGTGCCTTGCAAACTTCTTCCTCGAAAATATTTTTTTAGTGAAAAGAAAAATGTGCAACTTGTGTGCAGTGTTATTACTCCTCTGCTGTGCTGCAAGGCGTTGCCAGTAACACAAATAAGGCAGCATGGGGGGGCACGTTCCCCCATGAGAATCCTGTGCCCCCCCCAGGTGGCCTCCACTGGCCATGGCTGCCTATATAATGTTTTAATACCCACCACTGATCTGATCTTAGAATATGCCCTTATGTGTGTATGCACCTTTCTATGTGGCATCAGAGTGGCCCTGAGCTCCACTTGCCTATAGTGGCCCCTTAGGTGCCTCCCTATTGATAGACACCCAGCCACGCCACTGCTAACAAAACAATTCACTCCTTTGACAACCCACAAACTACGCATAAACAAAAAAGATATCCTACCCACAATCCTCTGTGACGCTGTTAACGAGTTCGAAGCACTAACGATTAAAATAAGTAATATAAAATATAACTTATTAATATTTTTTTTTTTTAAATACTACAAAACTATACCAACACTAATACTAATTCACATTTACTAACATTTAAGACTTAGATAACGTTACAGGTCAAGAATTATTGGTCAAAGGTCAACAGATAAGGGCGTGGGAAGGAAATAAAGGAAAGGTTTAGTGTTTCGAAGCAGTGTTGAGTTCCTTGAGTAATCCGGTACGAACGTCAGTTGAGAGCAAGCCGGCGAGGGGGCAGGACGTGTGTGCAGGCAGCTGGGAGGAGGAAGAGGAGGATTCTTGGCCAAACAACTCTTTATTTTGTTGTTTTTCTTCATATTTCTGCAGCGTAAGGTAAGTAGAGAGAGAATGGGAGGGAGTGGGAGAGAGTGCGAGGAATGAGTAGGTAGTGGAAGAGAGAGTGAGGATCTAGGCCCTTTCTAGGGGGAGGCCATGGCCACCACCGAAGTCTCATTGGCCACCCCAGATCGAGTCAGAGGTTAAAGAAAATCCAACCAATTCTTTTTAATGGCTATGCCATGGCCACCCCACACTAGATATGTGTCCAACCTTGGCCACCCAAGTCAAAATTTCCAGGCGGCGCTACTGTGAGTGGGAGAGGGAGGGAGGGATAGCTTACGTGTGATTTGAGATGGTTTAGTTCTCCCTGCAAAGTAATGGTTGTTGCCTAGTTATCTTTCTACCTTATGTATCGTCATATCAGCTATAGCCAGTGGCGTAGCTACGGGGGGGCACGTGCCCCCCATGAGAATCCGGAGCCCCCCAGGTGCCCAATCCCATTGGCCATGGCTGCCGTAATCTGCTTGGACCTGTGACTGACGATAGGCACTAACCCTTCAATGTGGCATCAGAATGCCCCTAAGCTTTGCTTGTCATAGTGCCCCCCCCAAAAAAATTCAACGCGAAAGGCTTTAAGACGTTGAAAAAAGAAAACCATTTATCTTAAAACACTTTTTTTGAAACATTTTCTTGCTCACGAAAGATTGAAGACAATAGAAAGAAAACAAGAAGCTTCGTGGCACATTGGCAAGGTACGAGTTGGATCTGCTGTGGCTGCAGTGCCAGTCTTATCAAGACCAAGAAAACTTAAGGAAAATCTTAAGAACAAGGGCTCCACGCTAAACTGACCCAAATGTTGGCTCTACGTATTATACTTACTGTCCTTAACACATCTGTTTAGATTTTAATGAGTGCCGATCCTTACTTTGCCTACATGGCCGATATTAAATTTCAGGTTCTTGAGAAAAACTAAGTCCAGCGAGATGCGCAATGGACAACGAGTTTGAGAATGTAGAGCGTATCTAAGTAGTAGGTATAACCTATATGTAGTTTAAAATAGCACGGGGGGGGTCTCCGCCCCCCGTTAGGTTAGGTTAGGTTAGGTTAGGTTAGGTTAGTGCACAGCACGGGGGGGTCGAGGAGGGGTGCTAGGTTAGGTCTGTAGAGTTTTGTCATCTTTAGAATAAAGGCTCAACCTCCTATCTTGTTCTTATTATTATAGCCAACAAGCTTGGGGACAGGGTGGAAACCGGGGTTTTTGGGTGGGGGAGCACACATATAAGGGAAATATGGCCCCGATAAAGTCTATGAACTAGGGAAATTTCTCTAGTTTATTGATTTTTGTGTTGGGGCCATATTTCCCTTATGTGTGTGCTGTTTTTGGGTGGGGGAGCCCCAATATAAGGAAAATATGGCCCCGATAAAATCTATGAACAATGAAAATTTCCATAGTTTAGGGATTCTTTTGTGGGGGGGCATATTTCCCTTATGTGTGTGCTCCCCCACCCAAAAACTCCGGTTTCTCACCATGTCCCCAAGCTTGTTGGCTATAAGAAGAAGATAGGGGGTGGAGCCTTTGTTCTTAAGATTTACCATTGCATTGAATAAACCTCCTAGCGACACTTCGGTCATCATTCTGTGAGGATCTTCAGGTACACACGTCTCTGGACTCAGAAGAAATCCAACGAATTTTCCCTAGATCTAGGGAATTTGTATAACTTCCATAACTCAAAAAGTATGTGGTTGCGACGCATATTTTGTAGCCCAGCCATATATCCTGCATTCTCCCAGGTCCTCAAGTTTGTTTTGGGGGAGATTGGGGAATATGGGCAAACACTAGAATAATACCAAAATGATGTAGATAAGAGCAGGAAGGAAGAAAACTTACACATGACCTACTTACGAGTCAATATTTGACTGACTTCACTGCGACATCGATGTTACACAATCATTTAAGTCATTGTTAAATACTAGGTGGTTAATCAAGAGAATACAATACTTTATTCATCAATTACTGAGAAGAGAATGGTGTGTTTAGTGGTGGAGAGAAATGGTTGTGGAATGGTGGAAAGGGTTTAGTCCCTGCCCCGTCAGTGCCTCTCACGCCCCTACGTCCCACGCCAGCCTGTCCCGCCGCCCCACGCCCACACGCCCACCTGTCCCGCGACCCACGCCCGCCTGTCCCGCCGCCTCACGCCCACACGCCCGCCTGTCCCGCCGCCTCACGCCCACACGCCAGCCTGTCCTACCGCCCACGACCACACGCCCGCCTGTCCCGCCGCCCCTGCGCCCCACGCCCGCCTGTCCCACCGCCCCACGCCCTCACGCCAGCCTGTCCCGCCCGCCCCACGACCACACGCCAGCCTGTCCCGCCGCCCCACGACCACACGCCCGCCTGTCCCGCAGCCCCCGCGCCCCACGCCCCATGCCCCATAGTGACGCCTGTGATTAGAAGAGGCTCATGCCGCCACCCTGTGTCCTCCGATGCAATCGCAATCGAAGTAGAGTTAATAAGCAGGGCTGTGGGTGTTCTAGCACTACGGGGCAGAAAGGTTTATCGTCACCCGTTCACCGTCAGGTGCATGGTTGGTAAGTCGTGGACTGCCAGGGCAGTTGAGCAGTTCGTCTGCGTGTGGCGNTTTTTTTTTCTGAGATAATACTCTCGATTTGTCGCGTTCTGTAAAATGCAAAGGGAAAAGCGAGGGTTCTGAGACAGCAAGGATTTCAGATTTAAGAAAGGAAGCAATTAGTAAGGTAGGAAATAATTATGTCTGTTGGGTGCGAAAAAAAAAAGTGTTGGTAGGAATTATAAATGAAAATGATTGAGGTGACCAGAGAGAGAGAGAGAGAGAGAGAGAGAGAGAGAGAGAGAGAGAGCGAGAGAAGAGAGAGAGAGAGAGAGACCCTATTATATCAAGACTTAACAATTATCGAGAATGATCATACGCCCTTACAAGTGACGTTTGACTCATCCTGGACTCATGAAGAGAGGGAATAAGCGCTACCGTCAATAACACTATAGTCGCCACTGCACTAATGTCGCCAGTCGCCATATATTACGAATTTTAGCATTACTACAGACTTGTATGTGCCACTGATGAGGCATGCACAGCAGCTTATATTATGTACGTGTCTTCAGGGGCACATACAAGTCTGTAGTGATGCTAACATTCGTATTATTCGCCTGGCGACATTAGTGCAGTGGCGACTAAAGTGTTATTGACGCTAGGCTTTACAAGGGAGGGAAGGAAAACTTTAGAGGAAGGTGGGGAAGGAAGTTTCAGCTCTTATTGTGTGTGTGTGTGTGTGGGAACTCTGTAGTGTAGTGGTTAGCACGCTCGGCTTACAACCGAGAAGTCCCGGGTTCGATCCCCGGGCGGAGCGAAAGATAGGTGGGTGGTCTTTCTTAAATCCCTAGCCCCTGTCCACCCAGCAGTGAATGGGTACCGGGTGCCAGCCGGGGGTTTGTAAACCCCCCCCCGGGGGGGTGGCTTCGGCCAACACTAATATGCAGCAGCGGTAGACCACTATGGCTCTGAGGCATTATCCTCTAAACAAAACAAACAAGAGAAACAAGAGTGTGTGTGTGTGTGTGCGTGTGTGTGTGTGTGTGTGTGTGTATGAAGAAAATCGAAGAGGAAACGAGAGGAAAAAAATTGGAGAATAGTATATGGGAAAAGGTGTAGGGGGGGAGAAGAGAGAGAGAGAGAGAGAGAGAGGAGAGAAGAGAGAGAGAGAGAGAGAGAACCTAACCTCCTAACAGCCCCCCTAGACCCCACGGTCTAACAAAATTGTAGCTAACCTATTAGCGGGGGGGGGGGGGGGTTCTCGACACTCCGGTCATCATGCTGTTTGTGAGGATCGTCAAGTTCACACGTGTCTTAACTTAGAAGAAATCCAATCCATTTTCCCAAGATCTAGGGAATTTTTACAACTCACTTACCTCAAAAACTTCTTTTTTTAAACACTGTGCAGAGCGCCTTGGGAAGGCTCAGTCGTGACCCAGGGCTCGGAGGGTCGGCTCTGGAGGTTCACTTGGGGGCTGTGATGGTTGGAGCCTCGCCCATGGGGCGCAGGCAGGATTTTTTTTATAGTGACGTCTTGATAGAGGTTCATTTGCCGCCACCCTGTGTCCTCCGATGCACTCGCAGTCGGATGGTAGAGTAATGGGCAGGGGCATGTGGGTGTTCTTAGGCCACTTGACTGTGCAGAAAGGTTTTGGTTTTCGTCGGGGATCGAACTCGGGTCACCGAGAACTCCAGTTGGAGACGCTAACCACTCTGCTACCGCCTCCCCTAAATATGTGGTTGCGACGCATATTTTGAACCTCAGCCAAATATCCCGCATTCCCCCAGGTGTCCAAGCTTGTTTTGGGGAGAGGGGGGAGTATGGATAAACACTAGAATAATATCATTCCAGTAATAATACCATTCCGGTGTGTGAGTGTGATGGGTGGGCGTGTGTTTCCATCATCGTGGCCTCATCCTCACCCCCGTGCATAGGTAGGCAATCAGTCTACAAATCAGTAATCAGTAATCAAATCCCATGCATTCAGTGACAATGGTGATGTTTCTAATTTCTGATTTATATTACAGAGTGAAGACCAGATGATGACCAAGATGGCCTCGGAAAGCATCTTGTACTGCAACGGAGACTTCGAGACGGAGACGAGACGAGACCTCCAGCCTTGTGCCCAGGGGAGGGATAACACTTAACACAGACAGAGGGATCCTGCAGCTGAATCATGGACACAATCTCCCACCTGAGACTGTGAGTATCACCTACCTAATTATTATTTACAGTCACTATCTCTATTTCTCGGTGTAGAAGAACTACTTTAAGTAAATGATCACTTTACAAAATTTCACAGTGAACACATCAGTACTCGGATAATTTTTGCCGTGGTATTCATTGCACGGCTTGTCTGTGGTGGTGTGGTTAGTGGCTTGTGGTGGTGTGGTTACTGGCTTGTGGTGGTGTGATTAGTGGCTTGTGGTGGTGTGGTTACTGGCTTGTGGTGGTGTGGTTACTGGCTTGTGGTAATGTGGTTACTGGCTTGCGGTGGTGTGGTCACTGGCTTGTGGTGGTATGGTTAGTAGCTTGTGGTGGTGTGGTTAGTGGCTTGTGGTGGTGTGGTTTCGGCTTGTTTGGGATGGTTGTTGGGGGGTTTTTTCTGGGTTTGGGGGGTGGTTGTTTGGTGGTTTACCTTTGGGGTTGGGTTTCTGGTTTGGTTGTGGTTACGGTTTGGTGGTGTGGTTACCCTTTTTTGTGGGTTCCGCGGTGGGTGGTTACTGGCTTGGGTGGTTTGGGTACTGGCTTTTGGGGTTGTGGGTTACTGGTTGTGGTTTGTGGTTAGGGGTTGGGTGGTGGTTATGGTTTTGGGTGTGTGGTTTCTGGCTTTGGGGCGGGAGGGGGGATGGGGGGAGGCGTTAGGGACTTGTGGTTGTGGTTAGGTTTTTTTCACTCTTTTGGTTGTGGATGCGGGGGTGGGTTACTGGTTGGGTGGTGTGGTAAACGTTTTGGGGGGACATGGGTTTTTGGGGGGGTGGTTGTGGGGGGTGGGTTATGGCTTGTGGTGGTTGGTTAAATGGGCCGGGGGGTTTTAGTGGGGTTTGTGGATTTTTGGGGGTTTTGGTTACCTTTTTTGGTTTGGGTTCTGGCTTTGGGGGGTTGGTTAGTGGCTTGTGGTTTGGCTCTGTTGGGGTTTTATGGTTGTGGTGGGGTGGTTACGGCTTGTGGTGGTGAGTTAGGGGGGGGTGGGGGGGTTTTGTGGCTTGTGGTGGTGGGTTAATGGTTTGTGGGTGGTTTTTTTGGGTTTTTGGGTTTGTGGCTTGGGGGGGTGTGGTTTGTGGCTTTGGGGTGTGGTAGTGGTTTTTGGGGGGGGTTAGTGGCTTGTGGGGGTGTGGTTTTGGGTGGGGGTGTGGTTATGGCTTGTGGGTTTGGTTGGTTAGTGATTGTGGTGGTTGTTGGGGCTTGGGGGGGGGGTTAGGGTTTGTGGGGGGGTGTGGTTACTGGTTTGGGGTGTTTGGTTACGGGCTTGGGGTGGTTGGTTAGTGGCGTGTGGTGGGGGTGGTTACGGCTTTGGTGGGGGGTTTATGGTTGTGGTGGTGGGTGTTACCCTTAGTACCCCTAAAAAATTTTCTGTGGGTCATACGTTTGGGGTCCCGTAAATTTAAGGGGGAGCGTTTTGATGAGAGGGTTTAAAAAGGGGGCGAGGGTCTCTTTCGGGTGGGCTTAGGGCTGGGTGGGAAGCTCCGTGGATGGGGAGTGTTGTACTTGGGGTGGTAAAAGGGGAAATTATTGTGTGCTTGAGTTTGGGGATTGACTTGGTGTATGTTGACTGATGGCGTAAAATGTGTTGTGTGTGGAGGTGTAGGGGGAGCAGAGCTCAGTGAGGTGTGTTGTGTATTTGGGGGTGTTTGGCGTGAGAGCAGCTCACTGATGGGTGTTTTGTATGGAGGGAGGCTGAGAGCAGCTCAGCTGAGGTGTGTTGGTATCGGAGGGTATGGCCGTGGCAGCAGCTCAGCTGATGGTGTGTTGTGGCGGAGGTATATGGGGTAGCAACAGGGTTGTGTGGAGGGTGTAGCCGTGTGGGGTGACAACAGTGGTAGGTGGGGGGGGCGGGGGTGTGTGTGTGTGTCGGAGGTGTTTTGGCGTGAGCAACAGCTGGTTGTGTGGAGGGGTAAGCCTGATGGTGTGAGCAAAAAGCTGGTTGTGTGGAGGCTGAGCCCGGTGTGTGGTTTGTGTACGTGTTGAATGGCGTGTAAGCCTGTGGGTGAGCAACAGTGGGTTTTGGGGGGTGAGCCTGGGTTGGTTGGTAAGGTTGACTGGCGGGAGCCCGGGTGTGGTTGTGTAAGTGTTGATGGCGTGAAGCCTGATGGTGTGTGTGTGAATTGATGTTTAGACATCAAAAGGGCTTTTGATAGATTTATTCTTTGTTTATTTATATATATGATTTTGTAAATATTAATAGTTTAAATAGAGAAGAAAATAATTTTGCTGGTGGTTGTGAGAGTGAGGTTGGGTTTTAGAGTGAGGGGTTGTGAGGGAGGTTTGGGTTTTGAGAGTGAGGTTGGTTTTGGGGGGGGTTTNGGTAGTGGCCTGTGGTGGTGTGGTACTGTCTTGTGGTGGGTGGCTGTGGTGGTGTGGTTACTGGCTTGTGTGGAGTGGCCTGTGGTTTGTGGTGTTTGTGGTTACTGTCTTGTGGTGGAGTGGCCTGTGGTGGTGTGGTTACTGGCTTGTGGTGGAGTGGCTTGTGATGGTGTGGTGGTGTGGTTACTGGCTTGTGGTGGTGTGGCCTGTGGTGGTGTGGTGGTGTGGTTACTGGCTTGTGGTGGAGTGGCCTGTGGTGGTGTGGTTAGTGGCTTGTGGTGGTGTGGTAACTGGCTTGTGGTGGTGTGGTTAGTGGCCTGTGGTGGTGTGGTTAGTGGCTTGTGGTGGTGTGGTTACGGGCTTGTGGTGGAGTGGCCTGTGGTGGTGTGGTTACTGGCTTGTGGTGTGGTTACTGGCTTGTGGTGTGGTGGTGTGGTTACTGGCTTGTGGTGGAGTGGCCTGTGGTGTTGTGGTTACTGGCTTGTGGTGGAGTGGCCTGTGGTGGTGTGGTTAGTGGCTTGTGGTGGTGTGGCCTGTGGTGGTGTGGCCTGTGGTGGTGTGGCCTGTGGTGGTGTGGTTAGTGGTTTGTAACCTAAGCTAACCTAACCAAATCTAACCTAACCTAACCTAACCTAACCTCTAACCTAATCTAACCTAACCTGCGGCGTTCGCGACACTTCGGTCATCATTCTGTGAGGATCGTCAGGTACACACGTCTCTGGACTCAGAAGAAATCCAACGAATTTTCCCTAGATCTAGGGACTTTTTATAACTTCCATAACTCAAAAAGTATGTTGTTGCGACGCACATTTTGTAGCCCAGCCATACGTACGTACAGTCAGAAGTGGACTGCGCAGTCATGTTATGTCACGTCAACACTATTTCTCCGCAAAAAAAAAAAAATATTATTCCTGAGTTTGAGGCAATAATTGTGTTAGATAATTAGACCAATATGTGTGTAGTATTTTTTAAATATGTCATCATGCTTGTTTCACGGTCCTAAGTTCGGGTCTGGCATAACCCGAATGTATTTTTTTTCCATCTATCCCCTAAGCTTAGATGTATTCGATTTTATGTTTCTTGATTTATTGGAAGGTTTTTTCATTCATTTAAGCCATTATTTACGCTGTCACGAGGTCTGGGTAGCGGAAAGTACTCCGGTGTTCACCCTGTGACGTCATCACTTGCCCCCAACAATCTAACCTAACCTCCTTTTAATCAGATTTAACCTTTTAGCGGGGGGGTTCCGCCCTCCTCGACCCCCTGATAACCTAACCTAACCTCCTAACAGCCCCCCTAGACCCCCCGGTCTAACAAAATTGTACCTAACCTATTAGCGGGGGGGGGGGGGGTTCTCGACACTCCGGTCATCATGCTGTTTGTGAGGATCGTCAAGTTCACACGTGTCTTAACTTAGAAGAAATCCAATCCATTTTCCCAAGATCTAGGGAATTTTTACAACTCCCTTACCTCAAAACTTTTTTTTTTTTTAACATCTGTGCCTATAGCGCCTGTAGGCAGTGGTGACCCAGGGCTCGGATGGTCGGCTCTGGAGGTTTCCCCCTTGAGGGCTTTTGATGGTTGGTCCTCCCCCGGGTTTGGCCCGCAGGAAAGGATTTTTTTTATATTTGGAGCCCTTTGATTAGAGGTTCAGGGCCCCCCCCTTTTCCTTGATGCATTTCGCAATCGGGGGGTAGATTTTAATGGGAGGGCATGGGGGGTTTTTCTTGGGCCCCTTGGGATTTGGCAAAAGGGTTTTTGGGTTTTTTCCGGGGGGATCGAACTGGGGTTAAACCAAAAAACTCCAGTTGGAGACGCTAACCACTCTGCTCCCGGCCCCCCAAAATAGGGTTTGGGGTTGCGACGCATTTTTTTGAACCCGGGCCAAAATATCCCCCCATTCCCCCGGGGGTTTTTCCCAAGCTTTTTTTGGGAGAGGGGGGAGTATGGGAAAAAACTAGAATAATTAAATTCCCGTAATAATACCATTCCGGTGTGTGGGGTGTGGGTGGGGGGGGAGTGGGTTTTTCCCTCCTCGTGGCCTCATCCTCCCCCCGTGCAAGGTAGGCAATGGGGGATTCAGTGGACAATGGTTGGGTGTTTCTAATTTCTGTTTATATTCCCCAGGAAGACCCCGATGATGGGAAAAAAGGGTGGCCCGGGAAAACATCTTGTCCCGCAACGGAGACTTCGGGGAACGAGACGAGACCTCCAGCCTTGTGCCCCGGGGAAAGGGATAAAAACTTAACAACCGAAGAAGGGGTCCTGCAGGGTGAAACAGGGCACAAACTCCCACCTATTTTTGTGAGTATCACCCCAGCTAAATTTTTATTTTCAGTCACTATTTTTTCTCGATGAAAGGAAAAAACTTTAAGTAAATTTATCAATTTACAAAATTTTCACAGTGAACACATCCGTACTCGGAAATTTTTTTTCCTTGGGGATTCATTGGGAAAGGGCTTGTTTTGGTGGTGGGGGGTTGGGTTTCTGGCTTGTGGTGGGGGTGGTTCTGGGTTGGGGGTGGTGTGGTACTGGCTTGTGGTGGTGTGGTTAGTGGCCTTTGTGGTGGGGTGGTTAAAGGCTTGTGGTGGTGTGGGTTTTCGGGGTTTTTGGGGTGGGTTTCTGGCTTGGGGTTTGGTGTGTTTAGTGGCTTGTGGTTACTTTGGGTTGTGGTGGGGGGGGTTTAAATGGGTTTGTGGGGGTGTGGTTTTGGGCTTGTGGTTGTGGCCTTTTGGTGGTTGTTTTGTGGGGTTGTGGTGGTTTGGTTATGGCTTGTGGTTTGGGGTGGTTAGTGGCTTTTGGTGGTTGGTTTGTGGCTTTTGGGGTGTTTGGGGTTTTGGGGGGTTGGTTGGGTGGTGTGGGTTTTTGGCTTGTGGTTTGGGGGTGGTTATGGCTTGTGGTGGGGGTTTTTAGTGGTTTTTTTGGGGGTGTGGTTATTTGGGTTGTGGGGGTGTGGTTAGGGCTTGTGGTGGGTGGGGGTGGTTGTGGTTTGGGGGGTTGGGGTTTTGGTTACTGGCCTTTGGGTGGGTGGTGTGGGGGTTTACCGGGTTGCGGTGGTGTGGGGTTTCTGGCTTGTGGTGGTGTGGTTTTTGGGTTTTTGGTGGGTGGTTATTGGGTTTTTGGTGGTGTGGTTAGTGGCTTTGGGGGTGGGTTGGGGGGTTTAGTGGCTTGTGGTGGTGTGGTTATGGCTTGTGGTGGTGTGGGTTAAAAGGCTTGTGGTGGTGTGGTTAGGGGGCCCGGTGGTGTGGTTATGGCTTTTTGGGGGTGTGGTTTGGTGGTTGTGGGGTTTGGGGTGGGTTTTTTGCTTGTGGTTTGGGGTGGTTTTGGCTTGTGGTGGTGTGGTTAGGGGGTTTTGGTGGGGTGGGTTTGTGGGTTGTGGGTGTGGTTAGTGGCTTGTGGTGGGGGTTAGTGGCTTGTGGTGGTTTTTGGTTAGTGGCTTGTGGTTTGGGGGGTTTTTGTTCTTGTGGTTGGGTTTTGGTTATGGCTTGTGGTGGTGTGGGTTCCTTTTTTGGTTTTTTGGGGGGGGTGTGGTTTGGCTTGTTTGGGGGGGTGGTTTTTGGGGTTGGGTTGTGGGTTTCTGGCTTGTGGTGGTGTTTTGGGGGTTTAATTGGGGTTTGGGGGTGGAGTTGGGGGTGTGGTTGGGTGGTTACCGGCTTGGGGGTGGTTGGTTTTTGGTGGGGTGGTGGTGTGGTTACCGGCTTTTTTGGGTGGCCTTGGTGGGGTTTGGTTCGGGGTTGTTTTTTACCTTGGGGTCTGGTTTTGGGGTTTTGTTTATGGGTTTTTGGTTTTTTAAAAAAGTTGGTGTTTGTTTTTGGGGGTTTTTATGGTTTTGGTTGGTTTAATTTTTTTTTTATTCTTGTCGGGGTGGGACCCTTTTGGGGGAAGGGGTTGGGGGGGTGTTGGGTGGTTTTGTGGTTGTTTTGGGGGGGTTTTGGGGGGGTTTAAAAGGGTTTGGTTTTGGGAGGAGGCTTGTGGGGGTTTGGGTTTGTTTGGGGGGAGGCCTTTGGGGGGTTAGGGGTTGGGGGCCTTGGGAAAAAGGCCGGTGGGGGGGCCTTTGGTTTTTTGGGGGAAAAAAGGGTTTTGGGGGGGGGGTTAAAAATTTGGGGTTGGTTTTCCCCCCAAAGGGGGGAAATTTGGCTTGTGGGGGTGTGGTTTGGGCGGGGTGGGGTACCGGGTTTGGTGGGGACTGGCGCGGGGTTTTAGTCTTTTTTTACGGCTTTTTTATTTTGGCTTTGGGGGTTTTGGGTTGTTTTTTTTGTTTTTTTTTTGGGGGGTTTTTTTTTTTCTTTGGGGGTCTTTTGGTGGGGTTGGAGTTTTGGGGGGGGTTTCCCCCGGGGTTTTGGTAGGGTTTGTGGGTTCCTTTTGGGTTCCCTGGTTGGTTCCCCGGGCCCCCTTGGGGGGCCCGGGTTTCTTTTGGGGGGCCCGTGGGGGGGGTTATGGCCCCCTTTTTTCCCCGATGGTTAGTGGGTGGTTGGTGGGAGTGCTTTTGGTGTTTTAGGCCCCCGCGGTGGGTTTTGGGCTTGGGGTGGTGGGGAAGGGGGGGGGCCCGTGGAGGGCTTTTGGTGGGGAATTTCCGTCCCCGGGTGGGGTTTTCTTGGTTTGGGGTTTTAAAATTTTTGGTAAAAAATTTGTTTGGGCCGTGGGGATTGGGGCTTTTTGGTTTTTCCTTGTGGGGGGGGAATTTTTGGGTTGGGTTAAAAATGGCTTGTTTGGTTGTTTGGTTGGGGTTGGTGGTTTTTTATTTCTTTATTTTGGTTTTTTTGGTTTGGGTTGGTTTCCTGGGTTTTGGTTTTAACTTTTATCTTGGGAAAGGGTTGTGGTTTTTTATTTATTTGGTTTTCCCCCCTTTTAATGGGTTTTGGTTATCTTGGGTTCTTTCGGGTTTTTTGTTTCCCTTTGGTTTTGGGTTACCTTGGGTTTTTAAAAGGGGGGTTGAAATTTTAATTTGTTCTGGGTTTTTTCTTTTTCGTTAAGGGGGTTTTTGGGTTTGGGCCTGGGGGGTTGGGTCGGGGGTTTTTTTAGGGCGGGGTTTTAATTTTGTGGTTTTTGGGGGTTAAAAAGGGTTGGTTGGTGTGGATGGGATTTGGGGGGTGTGGACTTTTGTGGTTTCCCCCTTTAAAATGGGGGTTTTTTTTAATTTTTTTTTATTTTTTTTTTTTTTTTTAGGGTCCTTTTCCCCCTGGCGGGGGGGGGAGTGGCTTCGGTGGAGCTACACACCCAGGGCTCTGGGATGGTATGGTCTCTGGAAGGTTTCACTTGAGAGTTCCGATGGTTGGTCCTCGCCCGTTGATGGCGCAGGCAGGTTTCTTATAGTGACGCCTGTGAGGCTCATGCCGCCCCCCTGTGTCCTCCGATGCACTCGCAGTCGAAGGTAGAGTTGATGGGCAGTGCATGTGGGTGTTCTTAGGCCACTCGACGGTGCAGAAAGGTTTTGGGTTTCTTCGGGGATCGAACTCGGGTCACCGAGAACGCCAGTCGGAGACGCTAACCACTCCGCTACCGCCTCCCCAAAAGCCTGTGTTTACTTGATAATATGGTTAACTATGATAAAATACATCTGAAATTTAGAAGAATCGTAGTATGCGCTTCTCCCGGCATCAACTATCAGCCAGTAAGCAGCAAGGGGGCAGGATTTTTTGCCTTGTTAAAAAAAACTGAGCATAGTTTGGTTGTTTGGTGGTGGTGGTGTTATATATTTACTTATATATTTCGTTTTCTGATAAATGAATTAGCACCATGTATAAATTAGCATTAACTAAATAAATAACCTCATCAATCGGGAAAATTACCCGGTTGATGATTTTATTTATTTATTTAACGCAAATTTATGCCTAGTTCTAATGCATTTATCAGAAAACGAAATATATCAATGGAAAGCTAATAAAATTTCGCTTCTATTGATACCCTTCATGATAAATGTTGACTCGCAAAGTTTTAAATGGCGAAGAGTTGAAATGAATATTAAGTTCATGCATATTTCTTCAGCCTCGTAATGGCATTTTAGGCGATCAGCCTGGGGGGTTGGTCGGTATCAAATTAGGGCGAGAATGCTAATAGTGTTTTTTGGGAAGGTATAAATGCCTAGAGTTAGAAAACATGTGATAGCATTGTGGTAGTGGCAGCTTTATGGGAGTTATCCCCCTTTTCCAAACTGTATATTATATAATTATATAAATATACATACATATAATTAATTTTTTTTTTCTTTTTCAGGTGTCGTATTTCATCGGCGAGAGACGGACCGGACGATCGACTGGCGACGTTGGAGACCCTCGAGGAGACCACCACTGCCGGAAGACCAGCCGGCCCGCAGGTCGTGCGTTCAGAGAAAGTCGGGTTTTGGAGTGGAGAGGTAGAGTAGCAGCCGACTACCTCTCGAAGCTATTGTTGAAGGCTGGTGATGTAGAGAAGAATCCGGGACCAGAATCCGGTGTCGTGGTAGCTGTGGAACTTCAACGTAGGAGGCCTGAATGTCCGTTAACATGGAAACGCCACAGGCACCCGCCAAGAAAATGTGCATCATACACCAGGCAGTACGACGGAGATGAACATTTTGTCAGTCCTCAAAGCCATGCCCTGGTTAACCTTACTTGAAGCCGCCAAAGTCAGGAACCATGTCCCATTCTAGACGTTTCAAAAACGCTTCAGGACAAAGAAGTTCCAATTATATTCTATCATCGAAAATGTAGAAGCATGTTCACCATGAAAAGAGATTGGAAACTCTGAAAAGTAAAGCAGGTGAATGTAGTAGTGATCTATCTGGTAGTAGTGACTGTCCTCCAAAAAAGTCTTCCAGAACATCAACACATGAATCAAGAGTTTATGCTCCGATCTGCGTATTCTGTAGCAAGGTCAAGTTCAAAAAGCACTCCAATACACGTGAAACACTTACGCTAGCTTCACAACTGAGAGTAGATCAAACACTAAGAGAGAGTGCCGTCAGAAATGCAGACGGCAGGATGATAGCACTAACCAGTAGAGACATGTTGCCGCAGAGGCAACACTACCACGCTTCATGCTATAGGAATTACACTAGAACAAAGAGGACAGCAATGAGAATGAAGAAGAGAAAGTAACAGATGAATTTATACTGTATCACAAGGTTAAGGAGAAAGCTACCAGAACTTTTCGAATACATCAGAGAAGATATTATCCCCAAACAAGGAGGATTATACCAGTCACCTCCTTGACCACAAAATTGGAATCATTAATGTGTCTGGTGGAGTTAATCTTCTGAAGGATTCAACAAAGAAGAATATGCACAGAAGACTGAAATCCGAGCTTGGAGGTGCAGTAGAAATATTTTCCGACGACAAGGGAAAGTTGTTGATGGTTCCATGCTGTGTCTCATTAAAGGATGTTGTCTTGGAAAATCAAAATCTACATAGGGAGCTCAAGCTTTGGAAGGCAAGTCTACAGATATCAACAAGATCATAGATCAGACTCGTCACATATCCGAACGGCCATCAAGAAGGACATGATTTTCACCCCGTGGCCATATCATCACGTCTGATGTAGCTACTCATATCGCCATACCAATGAGTTACAGCGATTTCTGTCGGGCTCCTCACTGGAGATACAAACTAGTACTACGAATAAATCCCAAAGGACTGCTATTCTTGTCGAGTCATTTAGCCAGGACATGATATACGCTGTTACACGTGGGCAGTATAAACACCAAAACATTTCCTGCTTCCTTATGCGGTAAAAGCACTCACTGGAAACACTGAGGTCATTCGGATACTGAATAAGTTTGGACATGGGGTGTCTTTATGACCAGCTGGAAGAGAATGATACCGCTCTGTGTCTGCAGAAGTTGGCAATGGGCTTCAACCAGAGAGCTGTTCTACCACTCTCCATCAAGCCCCATGTCTTCACAAATCTTGCATGGGATAATATAGACAGACTGGAGGAGACACTTACTGGAAAAGGTACATCACATCGAGTCAACGGAATAGCGGTCCAGACTAAGTTCTATGGACCTTATCCACCCAGGCCTGAACTTCCACGCATTGGACAAACTGAAACAAAGATCAGTCAACATTGAACACGAAGAGCTTGAAGTCTATTTAGCCTGTGCACGTGTAGGTCCACAGCCTCTACCAACCAACGAAAGCCACATCCTAGAAGCACAAGAGTCTGCTCAGGTCGCCGGTAACAAGAATCTGGTCTGGGTCCTTGCAAGACAAACAAAATCCGACTGTCAGACAATCCCAAGTTGGACTGGGTTTAATATCAAAACAAGGGACCAAGAATCAATCTCAGAAGATGTGTTGGTGTATCTGCCCACCATCAATGCACCAGCTACAGCGTTGGACTACAGTTTATGAAATATCAAACAGTCGGATCTAATCAGAAAAGAACTATCTCTGGACACAATTGTCGTAGTCATGGATCAAGCACTCTATGCAAAAGCTGTTGAAATTACCTGGAAGCACAAAGGCAATGTTTCCCATGACTTTTGAGGATGGGAACTTTCACACAATCATGAATGCCCTGAGTATCATAGGAAAGCGATTCTGTGATGCTGGTTTGAAGGACATATGCATAGAAGCCGGGCTAGTCGCGGAGGGGTCCATTAATGGGGTAATTGCCGGTAAACAGTACAATCGTGCTATCAGAGTGCACAAGTGCATCTATGAAGCTTTGATGAGACTGGCATGGACAGAGTTCACACTATGGGTAGACAGCAAAGAGGAGATGAGCGCTGTGATCAAATCATGTGTAGACAAAGTGAACGACATAGCTGATGATCTCAACCATCAGAACTTCAGTGATCTCCTCGACAGTCCACAATTATTAGAGTTGATGATCCTGTGGAGAGACTTCTTGGAACACCTCCGCCACAACAATGGGGAACTATCTGAATTTTGGATGTCATACATAGACATGGTAGAGCACGTGATACTTGGCCTTCTACGTGCTTCTCGTGAGGGAAACTGGGATTTGCACATCAATGGCATTAGAACTTTGATCCCATGGTGTTTTGCCTACGATAAGATCAACTATGCCAGGTACCTATCTGCATACTTTGCTGAAATGACAAATCTTCCGGAAAAAAATCCTGATGTACATAGAGCCTTCCAGCAAGGTAATTTCTCAGTGCAGAGGTCCAGCAATAATCCCTTTGGGCGGATACCTGTAGATCAGACAATTGAGGTTACGGTTAACAAGGACACTCAGACTCCTGGAGGCACGTCAGGGTTCAGCCTAAAAGCAGGAGCCATCAAAAGGTACTACATAATAGCAGAGTACCGCAGTGAATTTCTTGGACACCTAAGAGACATGGTGCATGGTAACCAATCAAAACTCAATCATGCTGATCTCCAGCAGCCAAGAATAAATAAAGATGAGGAAACAGTGTCGGCAGTCGTCAGCCTCATTCAAGCCTGGGCCAACCCATTCTCAGAGAAGCAAGACCTCATAAGCATTTCTACTGCTAAATCGGCACACAGAGACATTGCCTCTGACCTGATTAAAGCATGTGCTATTGGAGAGAAGAGTTATGCCACTTTCCGCAATGAGAGAACTGGAGAACGACCCACCACCAAAACTATTTCACGATCCGATGAAAACTAACAAGCTGAAGACATTCACTAATATGTGTAAGAATAAAGTATTGAAAACAAGTGGGAAGGACATAATCTTGAAAGCTGACCGGTCTCTGTTTGGTCGCATCATAGTGATGGCACAAGGGCGCAATCTCAAGATGGAGGACATCCTCTCTCACCCCCTGGGACCACTACCCTGGGCTCTCTCTACCCAGACGGATTACTCAGGAAACAAACAAAGCTTCCTTAGCCACAACTTTGCAGAAGAATGTGACAGTAGCAGACCAACTCCTACAAAATCCGGCTTCTGTGATCGATGGAATGAACTTAGTTCAAAGAGTACAGGTTGATCAAGCTACGTTTGGAGACATTGCCACTACAATACTGTCGATGGCATTGCGTGAAGGAAGTAAAAGTACCCGAATAGATGTTGTGTTCGACACGTATCGAAAGAATTATATCAAGAACAGTGAGAGATCGGCACGGGGTGAAGAGACCGGACAGCAGCTGCAGGGTATCACAAGCGCACAGATCGTGAGGCAATGGAGAAGTTTCCTGACAGGAATAACTAACAAAACCAGTCTGATTAGCTTCATTGTCAGTGAATGGAGGAAGCCAGTGTACAGGGAGAAACTACATGAGAAGATTCTGTATACAACTGTAGATGACAAATGCTACAAAATTACATCACGGGGCAGTGAAGAGGTACCAGATCTCCAGTGCCAGCAGGAAGAAGCAGATGGGCGCCTACTTTTCCATGCTGTCCATGCTGCTAGACAGGGCTACCAGGCTGTTGTGATATGCGCAGAGGATACAGATGTCTTTATCATGTGTTTGGCATTCCATGACAAGATAGGGGCCCCGTTATTCCAGAAATGTGGAAACTAGAACCAGAACTAGATTAGTTGACATCGGGAAAGTCGCTGCCACTATCGGCATAGATGTCTGCAGAGCTCTTATTGGTATACATGCATACACTGGATGTGACACTACCAGTGCTTTCGCAGGTAAAGGCGAAGGCCAAGTGCTCTAAAATTCGTGACCAACAACAGGGAAATCAGAAACACATTACACAGTTGGGCCAGGAATGGGACCTCTCCTCAGAAACTGATGGACAAAACTAGAGTGTTTCACATGTCTCCTCTATGTCCCCAAAGCAGCATTCACTAAGGTCAATAATCTCAGGTACCACTTGTTCTGTGTTAAGAAAGGTGAGATAGAGAGTCATCAGCTTCCACCCTGCAGGGACTGCTTAGTCAAACATGCACAAAGGGCAAACTACAGGCTTGGAATATGGAGAAGATGTCTTGAGCAAGACCCAGGTGTACCAAGTCCCATTGGCAGAGGGTGGAAAATTGACATGGATGTAGTGAGGAATTAATGGTAGTGGATTGGATGGATGGTCGGCCAGCACCTGAGGCTATCTTGGCCCTACGGCTGCAAATGTTCAAGGATGTGTACACTGCCAAAGTGTGTCTGTCTGGCAAAATGGACTTAAGTGCACTGATATGTGCAAAACTGTCAGACTGCGAGAATCGTTCATCAGATGATGAGGAGAGCACGGACGAAGACGACGATGTTGATGATTAATTTCATAAAAGGTGTGTCAATGTTTTAGGTAATTAGCGTAGTTATGTAATATATACATTATATACAATATATACATATGTACATACATATGTATATAAATATTATCCGATTGAATTGGTATATGTATTTAAAAGCGGATTCTAAATACATTTTATACTTGATCATCTTCCCGATTACCACGTTTAGAAAATTTGCCCTAGGCCAGGGGAAAGTGGTTCTTCCCTAGAGGAAAAGCCGATTTGGGGGACAAATATCGAAGCTAGGGAACAAATAACCATACCGTTGGAATCACCAGGAAAAGCTCTACATGATAGGCCCATAAAACGAAATTTAAAAATTTCATAATTATTGGGTGTATTTTGGCGGCCATTTTGGAAAAAGGGAGATAACTCATATAAAGCTGCCACCCCCACAATGCTATCACATGATTTCTAACTCTAGGCATTTATACCTTCTCAAAAAACACTCTTAGCATTCTCGCCCTAATTTGATACCGGTGAGCAAAATTTCGGACCGGGGCTGACCGACTATTTCTTTAGCGTGTTTTACTGTTTTTTATTTGATAATATTATAGAACAAACATTTACGAAGATTACAGTATATCATATAGACTGGTAAACCAGTCTATATGATAGTCATATGCAGCAAGTGAATGGGCCAGCAGACTGACCATGGATGGGGCCAGTACTGCAGCGTCCAGCGCGCGTAGTTGCGGAGTGTCACATCCAGTTCTACTGTTATCTATGGTAGCACACAAAACAGTCCTGGCTTAGAGCTGCATTCATTTGTTATTGACCAACTGGGGACTGGAATCATCTAGTTTTATTTATCTAGTTTTAATTACAGGCCGAGCTATACTCGTATGGCCCCGTCTCCATATCAACATTTTATCATTCATCCTTAGGCTAGTGTTGCGAAGCNACCCCCGGGAAAACAAGAGAGAGAGAGAGAGAGAGAGAGAGAGAGAGAGAGAGAGCGAGAGAGAGAGAGAGAGAGAGAGAGAGAAGAGAGAGAGAGAGAGAGAGAGAGAGAGAGAGAGAGAGAGGAGAGAGAGAGACGAGAGAGAGAGAGAGAGAGAGAGAGAGAGAGAGGAGATGAGAGAGAGAGAGAGAGAGAGAGAGAGCAGAGAGAGAGAGAGAGAGAGAGAGAGAGAGAGAGAGAGAGAGAGAGAGAGAGAGAGATGCTGGAGTCCTTCAAAAATCTGCTATAATTCACTCTACTTCATCCCCAACACCCACCCACATCCCACAACACCCATCCCTGTTCCTACCCAGATTTCCACTTCCAACACCCATCCCCTTCACCAACCCACATCCCCCAAAACCCACCCCCGTTCTCTCATGCTTAAAATGATGCCTATGTTTACTTGATAATATGGTTAACTATGATAAAATACATCTGTAATTTAGAAGAGCCGTAGTATGCTCTTCTCCTGGCATCAAATATCAGCCAGTAAGCAGCAAGGGGGCAGCATTTTTTGCCTCGTTAAAAAAAACTGAGTATAGTTTGGTTGTTTGGTGGTGGTGGTGTTACTTATTTACTTATATATTTCATTTTCTGATAAATGAATTAGCACCATGTATAAATTAGCGCTAACTAAATAAATAACCTCATCAATCGGGAAAATTACCCGATTGATGATTTTATTTAAATATTTAACGTTAATTTATGCATGGTTCTAATTCATTTATCAGATAACAAAATATAGCAATGGAAAGGTAATAAAATTGAGCTTCTATTGATACCCTTCATGATAAAAGTTGACTCGCAAAGTTTTAAATGGCGAAGAGTTGAAGTGAATATTAAATTAAGTTCATGCATATTTCTTCAGTCTCGTAATGGCACTTCTTTAGCGTGTTTTACTTTTTATTTGATAATATTATGGAACAAACATTTACGAAGATTACAGTATATCATATGATTTATATACTGGTAAACCAGTCTATATGATAGTCATATGCAGCAAGTGAATGGGCCAGCAGACTGACCATGGGGCCAGTACTGCAGCGTCCAGCGCGCGTAGTTGAGGAGTGTCACATCCAGTTCTACTGTTATCTATGGTAGCACACAAAACAGTCCTGGCTTAGAGCTGCATTCATTTGTTAATGACCAACTGGGGACTCTGGTATTCATCTTGTTTTATTCATCTAGTTTTAATTTACAGGGCCTGAGCTATACTCGTATGGCCCCGTCTCCATATCAACATTTATATCATTCATCCTTAGTGCTTAGTGTTGGCCGAAGCCACCACCCCGGGAGGCGGGTCACAAGCCCCAGGCTAACTCCCGGTACCCATTCACTGCTGGGTGGCGGGGCTGGGGGTTTAAAAACAAACCCGTTTCCGCTCCGCCGGGGATCGCCCCCGGGATTTCTCCATTGTGAAGTGGCGTGGTGGTACAGCGGGTCGTGCTTTTCGTTGCCCTGTTTTTTGTCCCTTCCTCAGTCTGTGTTAACATGTTTTTTGTTTGCCCCTTTTCCCAGTTCTGTGTTAACATTTTTTGTTGTCCCTTCCTCAGTCTGTGTTAACATGTATTTGTTGTCCCTTCCTCAGTCTGTGTTAACATGTATTTAATTGTCCTTCTCATTAATCTGTGTAACATGTATTTGTGTCCCTGCCTCAGTCTGTGTAACAGTATTTGTTGTCCCAAATTCCTCAGTCTGTGTTAAATGGAAATTTGTTGTCCCTTCCTCAGTCTGTGTTAACATGTATTTGTTGTCCCTTCCTCAGTCTGTGTTAACATGTATTTGTTGTCCCTTCCTCAGTCTGTGTTAACATGTATTTGTTGTCCCTTCCTCAGTCTGTGTTAACATGTATTTGTTGTCCCTTCCTCAGTCTGTGTTAACATGTATTTGTTGTCCCTTCCTCAGTCTGTGTTAACATGTATTTGTTGTCCCTTCCCCCGTCTGGTGTTACCATGATTGTTGTCACCTTTTTCCCTCAGTCTGTGTTAACATGTATTTGTTGTCCCTTCCTCAGTCTGTGTTAACATGTATTTGTTGTCCCTTCCTCAGTCTGTGTTAACATGTATTTATTGTCCCTTCCTCAGTCTGTGTTAACATGTATGTATTGTCCCTTCCCCAGTCTGTGTTAACATGACGTAGGGCCAGCAAACCAGGCGAGCAATCCAAGGGTTTAACATCTTACATACAGAGGTACAGGATTGGGAATGCCCCTCTAGAAGGTAGTTAGTGCGGAGTTTATTAGGGAGCTTTAAAGGAGGCTAGATAATTCTGGGTGAGGATGAAAAGTAGATGTAGTTAGTGTTAAGTAACCCGGAACTACCACGTGTAGGTCTCCCAGCCTTTGTAGCTTCTTTATTTTTCCCATGTTCCCTTACTAGAAAACCTGAAATGTAAAATGTGTGTGAAGATGTTGGTTAAATTGACCTTGCACTATATGAGTCTGTGTATTTCATCATAATACTTCATACAAAGCTTCATTTCTACACAAGGGCAAACCTGGAAAAGTGGTGGTCAATGTAAAAACCAGCAACATTTGTCATTTTTGTATTACCTTTGTCTTGGGGTGCACATAGAGGAAGGCGGTGGGGGCAGGATCCAGGTAGTCTGTTATCTGTGGGTCCCCCGCACCATAATAGGCCCCAAGTGTTAAGGCCGGCTCCCACTAGACGCTTCTAGGGCCCGCGTTGCCGAAATCCCCCAAAAATGACGTCACCATCATCACCGCTTGAGTGGTTGTAGGGGAAACCCGGGGGCACATTTTTGCACCTCCCTTGAGCGGAACCGCCGGGGGGAGAGATGACTTGATTTTAATTTTGTACGGCAGCCGTACGCGGTACGGGGGTTGGGTCGACTTTTTTTTGACGTCATTTTTGGGGCGGGAACGCAACGGGGGCTTAGAAGCGGGCTAGGGGGAAAAAAGCCTTTTAGATGATGGTACAGTTGCATTTAAAAAAAAAAATGCTGATATTTTTTTTATTGCGTTGTAAATGTTAGGGGCCGATGGCAATCTCGGGCCTGTGTGCTGTGTCCCACCCTTTCCAGGCCACCCCCGGGGCCCGGCCCCCCCCGGGCCCCGGGCCCCCACCCGGGCCCCGGGGCACCGTCAGCCCCCCCCTTGCCCGCCCCCCCCGGGCCCAGCCCCACCCTGGCCCGGGCCCCCCCGGCCCCCCCCACCCTGCCCGGCACCGTCCCCCCCACCCGGGCCCGGACCCTCAGCCCACCCGGCCCGGCACCGTCAGCCCCCCCCTGGCCCGGCACCCTCACCTCACCCTGACAGCCACAAAATAACTCCTCCACACACACCAACCACAGACACTTTATAAGAAATAGAGGGAACTTTTTTCACGAAAAAGGAGGTAGAGAGCGGTACTCAGTTATTAAATTGTTAGTGCCCGATTTAATAGGGAGTTTTAAGACCAGTCGTTTTTTTGGGTTGGATGAAGGGGGGGATGACTGGATGGGATGAGTATGAAGGGACGGCCACGTGTAGGCCCACCACCCTCTTGTGCTATATTATTTACATAGCCAAAATTATTGACAGTATATACTTTTTAGCAGCTTAATGGTGTAGCGATATTTTTTACCCCCCCGACTAAAGTTCCCACCGGGTGAAGTAGCCTACTTTTGAATCCCATTTTGGGGAAAAGCCCCAGGGGTTTTTTCCCGGGGGGAGGCGTTTTCAGGCTAAGGTTTTTCCCCCCAAAAAAAAAGGGGGGGGGGCCCCCCTTTATTCCTCCTCTGAGAGATTCTTTTTTTTAAAAATACTTTTTCATGGTTCTCTGTAAAAACCCCCTTTTCGCCTAGACCCCTTTCCTTTTGGGTCTCTCTCTGTGCCCACGCTTTTTTTTCCCAAACAAACACATAAATTTTTTTGGCGAGCGGCCTAAAACCACCCAAAGACCCTTCTCTGAAACGGGAGTTAAAAAAAAAAAACAACATAAAAAGGTGATTGCGGTAGTAAAGTGAGTGACTCGCGCCCCCCCTGGGTACTGGGGGGTATTTAAAGGGAAACTACCAGCGGGCCTCCCCTTCCCCTCCCTTCATCCCTAAAGTAACACCGATCACGGGCCATTACCCCTCACGTCAACCCATCCCACCCTCACGTCACACCCTCACACCCTCAGGGCATCACACCCTCACGTCTTTACCCCCCCAAAACACCCTAACCCGTCACCCCAAACCCCCCATCAAAACCCTCACGTCACACCCATAACACCCTCACGCCCACCCCCCTTTCACACCCATCACGGGCATCACCCCTCCCCGCACACCCCCCATCACACCCTCACTCAACCCATGACACCATCCCCTTTCACCCCCTAAACGTCAAAACCCATCAAAACCCTCACGTCACACCCACCACCCTCACGTCACAACCCATCACACCCTCACGCCCCCACCCCCCCATCACCCCCCCCAACCCTCCCCTCAAAACCCATCACCCCCTCACGTCACACCCAAAAACCCCCTCCCTTCCACCCATCACACCCTCACGTCACACCCATCCCCACCCCCTCCGTCACACCATCCACCCCACGTCACACCCATCCACCCCATCACACCCCCCTAACCCACCCCTTTCACACCCTCACGTCCCCAACCACACACCCTCACGTCACACCCACCAACCCTCACCCCTCCCCACCCCCATCAAAACCCTCCCTTTCACCCAAATACACCTCACGTCACCCCCTCCCCAACCTCAGGGGCATCACACCCTCCTTCACACCCCCTCCACCCTCACGTCACACCCACCATCCCCGCCCCACCCCCCCCTCAGTCACACCCACCCGGGCCCCCATCCCCCCACCCTCCCCTTTCCCCCACCCATAAAACCCTCACGTCACCCCCACCATAACCCTCCCTTTCACCCCCTCCCCCACCCCCTAAAGGGTCCCCAACCCATCAAAACCCTCAGGGCCCCACCCATCACACCCTCCCCTCACCCCCATCAGGGCACCCCCAACCCCTAAACGTCACACCCATCACCCCCTCCGTACCCCCCCATCACCCCCCCCGTCCACCCCATCACACCCTCACGTCACACCCCAACCCTCCCAAAAACCCATCACACCCTAAACGCCCACCCCCATAGCCCCTCCCCCGTCACACCCAAAAACCAAAAAACCCTAAACCTTCCCACCCCCCCACCCCCCCCCAAAACCCCCCCCAAACCCACCCACCACCCCCCTTTTCCCGGTCCCCAAAACCCATTCACCAACCCTCCCTTTTCAAATTTTTTAACCCCTTTTGAAACCTTAAACCCGTCTTTTTTGGGAAACCGACCCCCAAATTAACACAAAAAAGGGGTTCTTATATCGGTCAAAAAAACTTCCCCCAACCAACCCCGTTTTGGGCCAATTGAGCCGGGTCCCCGGGTTTTAAGAAGGCCCCTGGCGGGGGTTGGTTTTCCTGGTTTTTTTAAACCCCTTGGGGTTATATGGTTTTTCGTTCCCCCCGGGGTTTTTTTGGGGGGTTATAGGAAATTTTTCTGTTTAAAACCATTTAGAAAAAAGGTGGGGGGATTCTATTGGGGTTTTTGGGTGGAGGGACAAGCCGGGGCCCGGCGCTTAAGTGGGTGCTTTGAAGTAAGGTAAGGGGTTAAAAAGGGCACCGAAGGGGTTTACGCCGGAAGGGGGCTAGTGGGGGGGGGGGGCGGGGGAAAAAGGGGGGGGGGGGTTTTTGGGGCGAGCGAGGGGGGGGGGGTGGAGGGGGGAAGGTAAGGGGGGGGGGAGGGGAAAAAGTCTGAGGTTAAACGGGGGGGTTGGGGGGAGGGCCCCCGAGGGGGAGGGGGGGTGGGGAAAGGTTTGGGGGAGTGGAATTAATCTTTTTGGGAGGGAAAAAGGACCAAAAAGGGTGGTAAAAAGGGGGGAATTTAAAAAGCGGGGGCGAGGAAGAGGGAAATAGAGATCGCTCTCGTAAGTGTGGAGGGGGGAAGGTCCAAGGGGAGTGATTTGGGGGGGCACATGCGGGGGAGGGGGTTTTAACCTGGAGGGGAAACCGAGGGAATTTTCCCTTTGGGCTACTACTAAGAGAGTGGTCCCTAGTAAGTAAACCGGGGATTGGGGGGGATGGTAGGTATTTTGATCAGGGTTTGGACCCCGGGTTCGAAGGAAAAGAAAGGTAAACAATGACCGTTGTGTGCACGAACTCATTTCGGGTACTCTGGGGGTTACAATAAAAAGAAAAAAGGAGGAAAGGCCCGGTTTAGACGATACACCCTTTCCCCCAAGGTAAAATTTTGGTTTTTGGTTTGACAGTAAATTTTAGGCATCTCGACAGCGGGTTTTCTGTGACAGGAATGGGATGCGCTGAAGTCGGGGGATTTACCCGGGGAAAGGGGAAAGGGTTTTATTTTTAGGGATAAATAGCTGAGTGCAGGGGGCAGCCAAAGGGAAAAACTCCATCGTCTGCCTGAGCGCGGGGGGAAATTTATTTTGGGATTTGTGAAAAGGCCCGGCGCCCAAAACTACCTTTTTCCCGTTTTTTAGACGATCTCCTTTGGTTTTTTCTCGTCTGATTTAGGTAGCCGTCAAACCCCCAGTCAGTCTGAGACGGGACAGGGTGACGTCTTGTTTGGGAAAATTTTTAATTTCAACTTTCATAGTAAAAATTCAAAATCCATGTGATTATTTTTTAAAGATATTCGATATAAATCAGTAATTTTTTGAAAATTATAATTCAATACTTTGAAAGTTTTAAAAATTTTTCAAGTGACTATTGTACATGTAGATCCTTTTAAAACCCGGTTTATTTAACACCAAACAAGGCTCTCGCATGACTCGATTGTTGTGTTTCTTTTTAAAGACACTCAAAATTTGTTTCTCACTCTTTTCCATTTGGTGTCCTTTTTTTGAAATGAGAGGTTTACTATTTGGGTAAAAGTTTTTTTGGGTTTTTTAACCTTGGTTTTCCTTTGTCTAGCCTGGCCATTTTCCCCCCCCCCCCCCCCCCCAAAAAAAAATCTTTCATGGTCCTCCGGGACTCAGCTCTTTAAAAGAGTCTATGGTAAACGCTTTTTTTTCCCTCTCGACGAGCCCACCATGAACGTATCCATGCACGTTTTTTTAGCTGTGGGCTACGATTGTAATACACAAAATTTAAAGGGGATCCCAGGGGTTAAGTTTGCTGGGGCTGGGAAACCATGTTTTTTTACAGTCGAAGGAACAGCGGGAGGGTGATGCAGGCAAAACATTTTTTGGGGTTTTGGGGGGGGCTTGCGGGCAAAAAATTTTTTTTTTTTTTTAAGAAATTTGGGGGGTGAAAAACTAGACGGAAAAAGTCTAGTTATGCCGTTTAAAGGAGTGGGGAAATTGCTACGGGGGTTTTAAAGGAAGCTGTGGGAAATTGGGACAGGGGGGGGGTTTCCTTTGAGGGGGTGTGGTGTTTTCCAAAAACCCTTTTTTAGGGGACTTTTTGGTGCTCCAGGGTTTTGCTTAAAACCCCGGCTGGAAACTTCTTTGGGCAAAGCCAATGGTTGGGCTTTGTGGGACAGCTGGGCCCCTTTTTCGGGCAAAAACCAACCTCTACCGCGGGGACGGGTTCCCATTTTTTCCGGGGAAAGGGCCCCAGATCTTGCCCTGAATCTTTTTGAAAGGGGGGTTTGATGCATTTCCGGGTTTTTTTAAGTAGGGAAAATGAGGATTAGCCCACGGGGGTCGGGAAAAGGGAAACTTGCGACACTGGGGAGTTTCAGAAGGCAAAAAAACTAAATTTATCGTAAGAAAAATGGGGGAGGGGGGGTTTTAGTTAAAGATAAAGGGCAAAGGGAAACAAAACGAAGAGGGGGTTTGTTTGGGTGGGTTTTTATTTAAAACAAATTTTGGGGAGTTATTAAATAAGATAATTACTGAGGGGAACAAATATTTGTTAAAGATTTTATATAATAGTTTTAACAAAAAAACCTGGTTAGATATTATGACAGACAAGTTTTAATCCAGAAGTTGAGAAAACCGGGATAAAAAAGGGTTTTAAATTTCACAAAGACAGGGGGGGAAAGGAGAGGCGGAGGATTTGCACTATATGCCGGGGAAACATTGAGTTTTGTGTTGACAACGTTATAAAAACGGATGGTAGCATAAAGTCTATATGGGTGGAAATTAGGGGAAGGGAAACGGATAAAAATTGGTCTTGGGGTATTTGTACGGGGCCCCCAAAACTTATGTAAGGGGATTCAGCTTTTATAGGGGAGGAAATAAGAAAGGGCGGCTTGTAAATATAATCGTTTTATGGTGGTAGGAGACTTTAATTTTAAAGAAGCATTGACGGGGATTTAATTATAGGAGACAATACGCAGAGGGTTTTTTAAAAAACTATTTCAAGTTTAACTTCCAAAAAGCAAGCAATCAAGGAGCCTACTGGGGGAGATAATATTATAGATTTATTATTAAAAACAGGGAGGATTTATTTTAAGGAAGTGGAATTTTGGTGGTACTTTGGGAAAAAAGCGACCTTTGCAAAAATCAGATTTTGTTTAAAATTGGGAGGGGGAAAAATAGAAGTGAAAATACGCATAAATCCCGGGATTTCAAAAAGGCTAATTAGGGAGGTTTAAAAAATACACCTAAAAGGGGATTAACAGTGACAAGGGGGAGGGTGAGATGAGATCTGGGGTTTCGGGAAACGGAGGGGGTGCCCATGGGGTAAACGGGGGGAAAGGTTTTATAATACCTAGGGTCAGAAATTTTAAATTTAAAGGTTTAAAAAAAAAGAATACCCCTTTAAAAGGGCGATAAGATAAAGGGAAAAATTGAAGTTTAATGGATGACGGAGTTTTTTAAAACAAACATGGGTGAAAAAAAAGGGACATGATAAGAAAGTTAAGGTGGGCAGGTGAATAGGGAGCATTTATAACGAAAATGGCAAAGCCGGTAAAAAAAAATTTTTAACCAGAGCAGCGAAAAAGAATTATGAGTTTAAAGGTTCCCGGGGAAAGGGCAAAGCCCGGACCAAAGGTTTTTTTCCCAGGTTTTATAAAACAAAGACTGGGGAATTAAGGGGCCCTTTAAAAAAATAAGCAGGGGGAAGATTTTTAACACGGCAGAAGATATGTGAAATTTTTTAAATGAAAATTTTTAATTTAAAAGTTTTTTTTTACTCAGGAGGATAAACAGGAGGACCTGATAGTGAACGGGAGGGTTTTAGAGGAGGGGTGAGGGAAAACCCCAATTTAATTGTGATAACTGGGGGAAAGGTAAAAAAAGGGGTAGGGGCGGAATGAAAAATTTTTTCAGTCTTTAAGTCACCAGGCCCAAATTGAAGTGTACCCAGAGTACAAACAAAAAAAGAAAAGGGGGTTTTAGTGATGGTTATTTGCATTTTTTTTTTGAAAATGGAAAATTTACGGGGAATTTGCCATTAATGTGGGGGAAAGGGGATGTATTTCCCCATATTTAAGAAGGGAGATAGAGGATTAATGTCAAATTAATCGACCCGTTAGCCTGACTTTCAGTGGTGGGAAAATTTTATTGGAATCTTTTTTTCCCCCAAAAAAACATTAGAGAGATTGGGAAAAGCCCTAGTTTGGGGAAAAGATTCACAACATGGATTCACCAACGGTAAAATTTATGTCTCACTAATTTTTTGGTTTTTTGTAGGAAAGTTTATGAAAAAGCCGATAATGATTGGCAAACGAGCGAAGGAGCTGCTACTTACCAAAGAAACCCCTTTTGCGTAAGGGGGGTGGAAACCCAAATTTTTTAAACCAAAAAGTGAATAAAATACTCCTAAATAGTGTTGGATTGAAACTGAAAAATTTGAATTCGAGTAGTGCCCGTCAAAATCCCAAAGGGGGGGGCTGTGAAACAAACTTTTTGCGTAAAAAACCAACCTTTAAAGAAAAATTTTCGTAATGATTTAATTAGTGCTAATAAAATTCGTTTTACAATAAATTATTTGCTTGTTGTAAATTTTTGTAAATTCGTAACTAGGTATTCTAAAAACACTTTGGAAACTCGCTGCCCGGGTTTCCCGCCCCCAAAACTGAGCCCCAAAAAAAAAAGGGGCCCGAGGTGAACGCCTATATTGATATGGATTATGATATTTGTATAAATTGGACTTTTGTAAAGGGTTTGACAGGTGCCAAAATGGGAAACCCCTTAAAAAAAAGGTTAAGGTTCATGGAAAGAAAGGAAAGGGGCTAAATTGGATTATAAACTTGGCTAAGTAATAGGCAAAAAGGGTTTACAATTAAAGGTTTAAATCTGAAAGGGGGGGAGGTAAAAGAGGGGGGGTTTCCCCAAGGGGGCTGTTTTGGGTCCATTACTATTTTTGATTTACATCAACGACTTTGGTAGTGGGATTTGCAGGATATTCAAAAAAAATTTTCTGATGATATAAGTTAGGTAGGGGGTTAAAATTGGGTCAAAAGTTGCTTTAAAAATATTTTCAGGGAGACTTAGATAAACTTTAAAGATGGGGGGGAGTCCCGATGGGAGATGGAATTTTAAAAATTTATAAAGTAAACGTTTTGGGAAGGTTTGGGAGAAAAAAAAACCCCGGTAATTTGATACACCCAAAAACAATGTATCGCTGAAAAAAATCAGAAGATGGGAAAAAATCTTGGGAGGGGGGGTGAGCCCAGAACCCCCGCCTTTGGAAACAATGTATTTAGGCCCAAAAAAAGAGCTTTAAAAGAGTATTAGGATTCATTACCAAAGTGTTAAAATAGAAGTGCGGGAGTTATTCTAAAGCTTTATCGGCTTAGTAGGCCTCACCTAGACTATGCAGTTCAGTTTTTTTGGGCTCCATTTTTACGGATTGGGTATAGTGTTGTTAGAAAAAATGCAGAGGGAAAGGGTGACCAAAAAACTACAAGGGATGGTAACTTTTTGTTTTTTGAGAGGAGGGTTGAAGTTTTTAAATTACACTCCCCTCGAGAGACGGGAGAGTAAAGGGGGGATCTGAAAAGAATTTTTAAGGGATAAGGGGGTTTAAAAAAAGGAGGTTAGGGAAAAGTTTTTACGGCTTTTTAAACCCGGGGTAGGGGAAAAAGAAGTAACGGGGTTCAAGCGGAAAACGTGATTTAGAAAGGGAAATAGGGAAAAAAAAAAGGGTTTTACAAAAAGGGTGGTGAATGAGTGGAAAGGTTTTCCCGTAAGGGGAGGTGTTTGTGCGGAGTCATTAGGGGGCTTTAAAAGGGGGCTGGGAAAAGGTTCATGGAGGGGGGTGAAAGGTGGATGTAGGGGAGTGTTTTGGGGCAGGAAATACCAACCTGTAGGCCCCGCGGCCTCTTGTTTGCTTTCCTTTTTTTATATTCTTATGTTCCCTTTTGGGCCTACCATAACACCTGCTGCAGCAAAAACCCCAGCTAAACCCTAGATAAAAAACTAAAATCCCCCAGGACAAAGTTCTTTGTTATGTACAACGGGTTGGGGGCGTTAAAACTTACATTTTTTACATCCATATGATTTCAGGAAAATTTTGAAGGGGTATCTGGGGGAGTGGTCCCTTTTTTGTCTTAAACTGTCTCAAGGTATAATGAAAAAAATTTTCAAAAATATCACCAGAGTGGCGACCAAATAAGGTCGCCCAAACTATTTTTTTATGTTCTGAGTGTCCTCCCCCCCGTCATCGTCGCCCCAAAAAAACTATTTAGCGAAATTGTAAAAAATCTATACTTGCAGCCAAAAGCCTAAAAAAAATGCGAAACGGGTAGAATACAGTCATGATATAAAATACTGTGTATTTATCTTCAGTTTTTTCAAAAAAATCAGTAGTGAGGGTTAATTTCCCAAAATATGGCGCCTGGCGACATTTAGTGAGGTTTCCCACTATGTGTTTTTTTTGGTTAGTCTAAGGCGGGGGAGACCTGGCTGGTGGCACAGGGCTTTTAATGGTTTTTTTGGGGCCCCTGTCCCTCCTCCCCTTAGTGAGCTACCGTCGGGTGTGGGTGAGAGGCTGACCCCCGCCCCTTGCCCTCGGTCTTAACGGTGGCCAAGATGCCAGGCCACGAAACCCCATCCCCCTGGGGGGGTAGGTCCGGCTAGTTTTGACCCCCCCGGCTTCCTTCATTTACTGACCTCCCCGGGCCCAAAAGATGAAAGTTTAACTGGAGGTTTTTTCAAAAATATGGGGTCAAGTAAATAGATTTTATTGGGGATTTTTTTGAGCTTAACTTTTCCCTTCCCCCGTCAGAAAGGGGGGGGCTGGGCCCAAAGGGGGGGAAAAAAAGAAAAAACCCCCCTATGTGGGGTTTTTATTTTCTTTAAAACCCCTTGTGGAAAGATCCAGCAAGCAGCCTGCAATGCTTAAATAGCGGTAGTTTTATTCCCCCTCTTTGGAGGGAGGTTTTTTTTGCTCAACCCCAGGGGGAGAGTAGGACTGTATAAAAGTAATAATTTAAAAAGGGAATTTGGGGAGAAATCAAAAACCACTTTAAGTGCCCCTTATCATTGGAAAAAACTATAGCTGCCAGTCCCCAAAAAAGAAGCACACAGAGAGAATTAAAGGTTTTCCTAAATGATGGCTTTTAGTATTTTAGCGTGCATCATGACATCACCTTTCCCCACTCGATCAGGGAGTGTTTATGTTTTAAAGGGATTTTTGAATTATGGCAACAAGTAAAAAAATGACTAAAATAAAAATGATAATTTTTTATACAAGGGAAAATGATAGCCTTTAGCTTCAAGATGGCCTAATCTCCCTCATATTCGCCACCAAAAAAAGCACTACAAAATTTCAAACAAATTTTAATTTTTTATTTTTTAATGTCCCCGCCAAAGTATTTTTACGCCCCCCCTTCACCACAAAACTCCCGTTTAAAACCCGTGAATACTGAAAGGCGTTACAGACGGGAAAGGGTTTTGGTATGCGAGTAGGAACGAAATGAGTCACAACCCCAAACAAGGAGTTAATATTTCCCTCCTCCCCCCACTTATTCCCCTTTCCCTTTGGGTTACTTAGGGGGGGTTTTAGAACAGTTTTCAAAAATACAAAAAACCGAGGCAGAGAAGGGGGGGGGGGGGGGGGACAGTCAGACAGTTTTACAAAAAAAGATCCTGTATCAACCCCCCGCCCCCCTTTGGCCACAAAAGGTTCCCCGGGGGCAAACCCCGAGACGGTAGAAAATATCCAAGGGGGAATTTAGGTATATCCCCGCAGGGCGGTGAACTATCCAAGGGCAGATCAGGTTTTTCCACGCAGACGGTAGAACTATCCCCAAAGGAGTCAGGTTTTATCCCACGCAGACGGTAGAAAATATCCAAAAGGGGAGATTTAGGTATATTCCCCGCAGACCCGGGAAAAATTAAGGGGGAAAATTTTTCCCCCCCAAAAGGGGCCGGAGGGTTTCCAGCAGGGAAAGGGGACGGGAGGGGGGGAAGGGGCGAGGCAATTTTGGGGCTCCTTTTCCAAACCGTGTCACCCTCCTCCCTCCGTGCCAGACGGGAGCCAGAGGCGAAGGTTTTTACGTCCCTTCCCCCCTCCCCCCCCCACCCCACCCCGACACGCCGGGTCACTGTGTGGTTTTTCCCAAGGGCGTTCGAAAACATACCCTTGCACACAGCTGCGCGCGACCCTCACTCAACACCAGCCTTCCCCCCCCAAAACATCCCCCCAATTTCGTTACACGTAACAGTATTCTAGACCCGGGGGCCAAAAGGACCACCTTCACCCCCCCCCCCCCCCTCAGCCCAGGGTTTTTTGGCCCTTGGGACCCCTGAAATGGAAATCAAAAATGGGCACAGTGAATAAAAGGGAAGGGGAGTCCCTTTTGGGGCCCTATTTTATGGCCCCCCCAAAACCTTTAAAATTTTCCCCCGTCCCCTTTTTTTTAGGTTTCCAGCGTTGGCCGGGGCTTAATTTTAGGAGGTTTTGAAGGGAATTTCGACGCCACACTTTGATAGAGGGTTTTTTTAGCTTACAACTTTTTTCTTTAGTAAAAAAAAAACAATCTCGAACGTAAGTGGGTTTTTCCCCCGGGTAAAATGTCGCGAAAATGGGGTTTCAAACTGAGTACCTGGCGTCTGGCGGACTTAAAATTTGGTCTAAAGCAATTTTGAGGCCTACCTTTCCCATAGAGTTTTTTTAAATTTTACAAAATTTTTCTTCATTTAATTTTTTTCCCCTTTAAAAGTAAAAGGGTTTTTTGGAACAAAAAATCCCCGCACCGCCCGTGTCAGGGGGGTTTTTGTTCCAAAAAAGCCATTTACGTTTTAGATTTAAAAAATTCACTGAAAACAAAGTTGTAGAGCTAAAAAACTCTAAACGGAAATGTTGCCCCCAAAATTTCCTTTAGATAAATTTAAATCCGCCAGATGCCCTGTAGCTTTACCCTTTACATACATTATTTGCCTTGTTTCAAATTTGTTTATTTTTGGGTTTTCCCCTTCAGGGGATCCCCGGGCCCAAAAAAAAAACCCAGGTGGGGGGGTTTTGGGGGGGTGGGAGGTGGGCCCCTCCTTGGCCAGGGCCTGTAGTTCCTGTTTTTGTTGGGGCGTCTAATAAACAGGTGGGGGAGAAGGGGAGAGGGGAAGAGAGGAGAGAAGGGGAGAGAGGAGAGAGAAAAGAGGAGAGGGGGAAGAGAGAGAGAGAGAGAGAGGAAAAGAGAGAAAAGAGAGAGAGAGAGAGAGAGAGAGAGAGAGAGAGAGAGAGAGAAAAGAGAGAGAGAGGAAGGAAAAAGGGGGGAGAGAGAGAGAAGGGGGGGAGAGAGAGAGGGGAGAGAGGGGAGAGAGGAGAGAGAGAGAGAGAGAAGGGGGAGAAGGGGAGAGAGAGAGAGAGAGATGAGAAGAGAGAGAGAGAGAAAAGGAGAGAGGGGAAAAAGAGGGGAGGAGGAAGGGGGGAGAGGGGAGAGGGGAAAAATTAAAAAAAAAAAAAAGGGGGAAAAGAGGAAAAGGAAGGTGAGGGGGGAGGGGGAAAAAAGACCCCCAAAAGAAGAAGTTTTTTTATTTTATTTTTTATTTTATATAAATTATAAATAAAATTACTATTAATAAAAATTTTTAAAGGAGCAGCCCGGGACCCGGGTGAAAGGGGGGGGGCGAAAAAAAAGACCCCCCCTCCCAGTTTAAAATTTTTTTCCCCCTTTTTAATTAGTTTTGGTTGTTGGTTTTTTAGGGGGTTTTTTTCTTGCCCCCCCAAAGGAACCCCCACTAAAAATTTAATTTTAATAAGGGGTTTGGAGTTTGCCGGCGGTCCGCCCCTGTTTAAATTTAAAGAACCCGGTTTTAAGTTGGGCAGCCTGCCCTGTGAGAACTCCAAAAAAATTTCCCCCCCCCCCCCGTTTAGTCAGGGTCCGTTTGGTGCTTGTTAGGGGGGCTGTTGGGGGCCTTCCCCCCCCAAAGGAAGGGGAAGGCAGGGTGGTTCTTGCCACGTGGGGGGGTGTTCCCTAAAAAATGGTTGGGGCCGTAACGCCGGTGCGCCCCGCCTTTTTCCAAACCACTTTTGGGACCGGGAGAATTTTTAAAAAGAAGCCGGGAAAAAAAAGTTCAGTGAAGCCCCAATCTTTTAAAAATTTTCCCCCCCCCATTAAGTGGAGGAAGGGGGTGACTGGGGGGATGAAGGAAGGAGAAGGAAGGGAAAAGGGGGGAGGGTGGAAAAAGGGTGGGGAAGGGAAGTAGGGGAAAAGGAGAAGGGGAGAAGGGTTTTTAAAGGAAAGGAGAAAAAAAGAAGGAAAAAAAAGAGGAAGAGGGAGAGGGGGGGGAGGGAAAAAGGGGGGGGGGGGAGAAGGGGGGAAAAAAAAAAGAGGGGGAGAGAAAAAGAGAGAGAGAGAGAGGGGGAGGGGAGAGAGAGAGGTAAAAAAAAAAAAAAAAGAGAGGGGGGGAAAAAAAAAGAGAGGGGGGAAAAAAAAGGAAGAGATAATGAGAGTGGGGGAGGGAGGGGGAAAAGGGGCGGAGAGCTACAATTTTACTAACAAAGGGTAAAAAATGTGGCCTGTGGTCAAACCGTGGGGGTGTTTTCCTGCTGGGGTAAAAGATGGGGGAGGGGTGTGGTCGGGTTCGCTGTTTTGAGTACCACCCAACACACACACACACCCCAATACCACCCAAAAACACACCCACCCACACCTACCACCCAACCCCCCCCCCCACACATACCACCCCCAAAACACACCAAAAAACACATACCACCCAACACACACCCCACACATACCACCCCAAAACACACCCCCCCCACACTACCCTCAAAACACACACCCACACATACCATCAACACACAACCCAACATACCCCCCCAAAACACACACAACACATACCCCCCAACACACCCACCCACACTACCACCCAACACACACACACACATACCCCCCCAACACACACACAACACAAACAAAACCCACGCTCACACCCAACATACCACACAACACACCACACACTCACACATAAACCCCCAAAACCCCAAAACCCCACAAAACACCCCCCCACACCCCAAACCACCCCAAACACACACACCACACATAAACCCCAAAAACCACAAACCAAACCCCCAACACAACACACAACCCACACAAACCCCACCACCCCTACAAAAAACCCAAACACCCCAACAACCCCCCAAAACCAAAAACCCCCAATACCCCCCAACACACCCCCTCCCCCCCCACCCCCCCACCCCAAACAAAACCCATACCACCCACACACAACCCACCATAAAAA
>JACEEZ010013678.1:0-15000 GCA_016584305.1 Chionoecetes opilio
CTTCTAGCTTTCCTAACAAATTTTTGGTCATCCCCTTTTAGGGGTTTGGGTAAACTTTTGCTGTTGCCCTTGACAATCAAAAGCTTTTGATAGAGCTGGCACAAATTTTTTAATTTTCCAAACTACCCTTTGGGTTTACCCTTCCTCGTACTTCATCTTAAGTTTACTTTCAAACCGTTCTATTGCAGCTACTGTAGACAGACATTGTTCTTTCCAAAATTTATCAATAGTGGTGTTCCAAGGGTTCTGTCCTATCACCCACTTTTTCTATTTCGTTAATGATTTCTAAGCTAACTCAAAGCCCATCCACTCCTACGCTGAGATTTACCTGCATTTTTAAACGTGTTTATTAGAGGGCCAATCAACAGAAACTAATGATTCACGGAGAGATGCCCCGAGCGCCTAACTTTGATTTTTCTATAATTTTGATTGGGGAAAAAGAAACCTTGTTTGTCAATGCCTCAAAAACCCAATTTTTTTACATTACTCAAAAAAAACCTACCGGATAAACACCCCCTTTTCTTCTAAAGGGCCACTCAAATGTCCCCTTTACAATAAAACTTTCTAGGACTATCCTTTACTAAAAATCTGAATGGAAATCCAAAATTCTTCTTGTTAAAAACAGCTTCTAAGAAGTTAGGTGTTTGGGCGTCTGCGTCCTTTTTTTCTCCCCCCAAATTTGTTTGCCTTACAGGGACCTTATCCGCCCAGTATGGGTATGTCTCACATGTTGGGGAGGATCCCTCAACAGCTTTCCAAAAAACGGGGGTCGAGTCAAAAAAGTTTTTCGTTCATCAACTCCCTCCTTTGACGACTGCTTCAATTTTTAAAAAACCCCGCGCAATGTTGTTTCTTTTGCTCTCTTCTACGTTTTTTTCATGCTCACTGTTTTTCTAAAATTTTAGCGCATCCCTCCCCCCCCCGCACCCCTCGCGCACAAGACTTTTACTCATTCTCATCCCTTTCTGTCCATTTTCCCCAATGAAAGAGTTAATCAGTACTTTACACTTTCATTTTCAGGGGAAAATTTGGAAAACTCTTTCCTTTTTCCCTTTTTTCCATTTTTCTACGACTTAAATTTTTTTAAAGAGAAGGTAACAAGACCCCCCCGAAAAAAATTGGCAAACCCCTCTTTTATTTTATTCTCTTACTGTTTCTTTTTTGGGACTGGAAAACTAAGGGGCTTTGTGTTACCCTTTTTTGTTGTGCCTTGGCCGTCCTTTGGATGAAAAAAAAAAAAAAAAAAAAAAAATTGAAACTGATTCAGTTTGAAAAGGGCCACTCAAGATCTTAGTTCTGGCGACGCTATCCCCTCGGTGGCGGGGTTTTGCGAGATATTGATATCGGCAAGTTTTTTATTTTGAGCTTACATCCTGTAGGAGCTACCCAGCCCGCTTTTGGGAAAGTCGCCGGGCTAAGCCATCGTGAATGTCCTTCCCAAAAAATAAAGATGTATGGTGTTTCTAACTGAGTTTGGCTTTTAATTATATGTGCTGGCGTTGCGGTAGGGAAATAATCTAACCACTCGACCGCGAAATTTCATGTATACATGGCGAAACTTGAAGGGGGGGATATTTAGAGGTCCCGCGAAACCTTGTATTGCGAACCCCAAGATTCGAAACTTGGGCATACTGTACAGTACCCTCCCGATTTTGGCTTTTTGCTTTTTCACAAGGCATAGCGCTAACTTGAGGATCGCGAAACTGGGGGTATTAAAAAACACTTAAAAATGCTTATTTAGTCAACAGACACTAGAGGACAGGAGAGGAGGAAGAGGAGGAGGGGAAAGAGGACTACGGCTTGAGTTTGATTTGGGAGTCACCCAGTGATGCTGTCGGTGAAGCCTTTGGTCTGGCGTTCTCCCACACATGTAGTATTCTGTTGGGAGAAAAGGGGAAAAGGGGGAAGCAAAACTAGGTGTTCATTTTCCCTCATTCTCTCTCTGAAATTACATTCATAGGGGGCCCTCCCCTCAACTGGGGGGCCCCTGCCTCTCATTCTTCATGCGTGCCTCAAGAATTTCCCCAAGAATTCTTTTCCCATTTTCAGCCACACGACTGTCACCCCCCACTCAGCACAAAACCCCCAGCAGGACTCCACGCCTTCCACACCCTCCCCTTCATCTTCGCCATTTTTCCACTCGACTTCCCCTACCACTACCCCCAAACATCTTTGTTCTAGCATACTCATCATTTTCCCATTCCGATCAAGTACTCCACGTTTCATACACCCCCTGTCTCACACATCACAATTTTTGCTAACACCATTCTCCCACTGTAATAAGATACCGTTTTTTCCCGGGCTTTTAAAGACGCAGTTTTTTCCCTTAAAAAAGGAAACAAATTAGCCGCGTCAAATGGGTTTTGGGCGAATGAGAGGTCGGAGAGAATGAAAACAGCCGGTGGTGTATTATAAAGGGGTCTGGGTGATCTATGGAGCAGTAGTCCACTGAGCACAAATTTGAAACTGTGTTATCAACAGTAGGGTGGGGGGGCCCACACCGGACGAGGTCCCAAAAAATTTTTAAAAAACCTTAAATGCCCTTATTATCGGTTTAAAGGTTTTAGAGGGTAATAGGTGGGCCATTTTTGGGAATTTTGTTTTGGCCAAGTGTGCACTTTCAGGTAAAAAATATTTTTTTTGAAATTTTCCAAAATAGTACGGGTCCCCCAACCCCCTAAGTAATACTAAGAAAAAGGTTTGGGGAGTTTAAGAGAAAAAAAAGGGAGCTGAGGCAACAAAAAGCGATTTTGCTGCCAAGAGGGCCCCGTGTAGATGTAAACATATCCCCCCCCCCGTTTGAGCTCTCCATTGTAAAACATTGATATCTCAGGTCTGCGTTACCAGGGAACTTCAGTCAGCGACGCCCTCGCGCCCCCCCACCAGGGGGTCATTACGCTCAGACTCCTCCCCGCCCCCATGGAAAAGACAAAACATCCCACATTAAGATGTCGCCTTAACCGAATTCGACTAGGGCCACGAAAGTTGACAAAAACATTTGGAAAGGGAAAGATGATAAAAGGGGAGGCAGAAAATGGTGATGGAGTTTTTGCTGGAAAGAGTATTGTTGATAAATGGAATAGTGAAAAAAAGACGGTTAAAGTTTTATTTGGAGGAGGGTGAGAGGGGGTAGTTCTTGGGAGTCTGTCTATACACACAAGGATGGAGAAAGGGCGTCCTAGCTTGTAGTTTTTTGCAGCAAAATCATTTTACAAGTAGGGACATGAGGTGCGCGGCGTGGTTTCTGGTGTCCGTGGCTGACTGAATTATGGTGGGGTTAAGTGGTGTTGCAGTTGTGTCGGCGGGACAAGTCCCGGTCAGCGAGGTCACCCCCTAAACCTGGGCCCAGACTGGGGGGGCCTGCCGATGCAAGTGTGTATGTGCTGGTGTGTTAGCACCGCTATAGTGGTAAACAAAGGTGGGAAGGGACAGCATAGTTTTACGTACCATTGCCCCTCAATCCTCACCCCTGACCTCTGCGGGGTAAGGGAAATGTATGAAAGAGTGTAGTAAAAAGGCTGCAATGGTTTCCCTTAGCGGGGGCAAAAATTTTCCACACGGTACACCCCAAAACCAAGACCCCCCGGCGCCCCACCGCCTGCCCAAGGCAGAACACACCAACCTCCATGGGACATGGGACGTTCATAATTGTTAGAATTTTTACATTCAAACAAATAGAGTGTTACACTAAGGGTGCCCCGCCGCCACGGCTCCAAAACACCACCGTCCTGAAGTAAAGGTTTCGGGGAAGAATATTTCAAAGTAATGAGACTGTGCCGTGCTGATAATTGTGTTTTTTCAAGGCTTTATGTACCCAAAACAGGTCTTTTAGGGTTCAACTCCCCCTTTTTTATCCAACAGAAAATTCTATAAAGCAAATTTCTTTAAACCTAGCCTTTGAGGCACATGTCGCTTAGAGGGTGAGCAGGAAAAAATGCCGGAAAAGACGGAACCGTGAGAAAAGTTGAATACAAAAACTGGCTGGGGGAACGCTGCCTTGATTTCAGAGGGAACCAGCCTTCACTGTACCTTTCCTGAAGAAGGGCTAAAAACCCTCGCGATGTGAAGATTTATAGGGGTAAACAGGGGAAATATGTCGATCCCGACAAAGGGCCCTTTAACAATTTCAACAAGGTAGAGATCTTACCTTACAGTGTTACCCAAAAATCTTCGTAAAATTTTTTTTATTGGGCAACCACCCATTCGAGGGAAAAAACTTTCGTCCTCCTGAATAGTTTTTTATGGTTTTGTATTTTAATTTGGGTCTTTTTTGTCAGAATTCAATGTTTTTTACAAAGTGTTTGTGTGTGTGCATGGGGGGGGGGGTAAGCCTGCCCCTCAGGTTTCCGCGCAAAAAATTTCTCGCTTTTACATGCCATATACGGGACTTCTGTTTTTTTCATATCATCTGTTTCTATACAAACCCCACCCCTTTAAACCCAACTAACTGATTTAACCCAACTTTAAATTTCTGGGTGAAATAACGGTAGATTTTCGGTTACTAGGTAATGCCATTATTATTCAATTCCCCTGAGAAATGGGGGTTTAAAATATAGAATGAAGAAAAATACCGATGAGGAGGTAAGGTCCCAGGACTTTTGAAAACCCATACCAAATAATTTTCCAAATCTATACTGCAAATTTTCCACAAAAACTAAACACATGCAGAAAAAAAACAAACAAAGGATACCCACAACATTAAATTAAGTAAGTCATAGCTAGCAAAATATTTGAATATCATTCGTGGGGGATCCCGCTATTTAGCAGATTTTGGTTACCCTGTCATTCCCTTGACATTTTTAAAAGTATTAATTTTTATTTACACGCACTGCACTGTGAATATTGTATTTAGGTACTGTCATAATAATTTGGGTTTTCCCATACAAACCTTTTTTTGTAATAACTTTTGATAAATTTACGAAAATTTTTTTTTTCCCTCAAAAAACACCAAATTTTTTCTTTCAAAAAACTGCTTGTAAACATAGGGGTGCGTCTTATGCGGGGTGGTCTTATGCCCCGGCAAATTACGGTTTTTATTCTTTACTGATACTGATTTTGATCTTGATATTACCGAAAAGGTTTTAAATCTTTTCTGCCCGTCGAGGGGCCCTAAGAACACCCACATGTGCCCTTTAACTCTCCTACGATTGCGAGTGCTTGGGGCCCACGGGGGGGCGACATAACTCTAATAAAAGGGTCACTATAAAAATCCTGCCTGCGCCACCAGGGCGAGGGAAAACCTCACAACCCTCGAGGGAAAACCCCCGGGGCTCCCATCCCACCCTGGAGGCACTGCCTAACGGCGTGTAGGCACACACACCCAAAAAAAAAAAAAAACTTGGGAAGCACGCGAAATCGGGATGGTAAAAATTTTAGGACTCAGCGCGAAACGCGCATAGCGTGATACTTGGGGGGTACTGTAGCAAAATTACCATTATAAAGTATATAACAAATGTTGTCTTTTTTTGCATCCGCCCCGTTTTAATCTATATAAACCCAAAAATAAAAAATTTTAAATTTTCCCCGAGCTCCCAAAAACATCCTGACAACTAGCAGCGTTTCCCCAGATTGATGAGTCATGAAGGCATCAAACCCCCTCCCCGGGGAAAGCCGAAGCAGTGAACACAGGCAAAAATTAGTACATAAAGAAATTTTGGTGTTTTAGATTTTTTTTTTTTTCCCATAGGGGTATCGGGCCCCTCGCATTTGGGGATTCAGCTTGGCGAAACACAGTTTGGCGATAGGTTGGATAGGGAACAAACCCAAAATTTTGGCGCTTAAAATTCACTTTTGGCGAGACGCGCGCTGACGTCTTTAAAAAAAATTTAACACACTTTTTGTTTCACATAAATTTTTATCAAAAATACTGGGGTCCCAGGAAAATTTCACCCCCTTTTTTTTCTGCCTTTACTTTTTGGGTGTGACGTTTGGTGTGATACTGATGCATAGAATGACGGTGGGAGGGAATAGGACCTGAAAAGGGAAGTGCTCAATCCACTCCGGGACTTTCCTGCCCCGGGGGCAGGCGGATCGGGTGAGAGGTGACGGAGGGACCATGTTTACTTGCCCCCCTTGGGGTTTTGCAGCAAAAAAGCTGTCCCGCGAGAGGTTTAGCAACATCCGACCGATTATGGCCACAAAAAATTGTGGAAAAGGGTTTTGTGCCGGGGAGGGAAAGTTGTTGTGCAGATTGCGCCCCTCGGACATCGCAGAAATATTGTGCAGCGGCTGGAACGGGGCAGTTTTTTTTTCCCGTGCTTTTTACATAAAAGTCGTGATTTTACGAAAAAGCAAAAATTTATTATTTTTTTGGGATTACCGTATTTTACGGTATAAGACGCACTTTTCCCCAAAAAAATCCCTAAAAAATACTCATGGTTTTCAAACTAATTTTTGTAAAAGTTAGCTTAGGTACTATTCGTTCACCCTTTATATGAGAAACCCTCAGTACTTCCCTTTTATAAGTTTTTGAAACCATAAGACTTCAAATCAACTTATTTTTCCTCACGCTGTGGTTCTGAGCGGAGCCATCCCGTTTAGCAGTTTTTGGTGCCAACAGCGCCAACTATTTGCTAGTGTTAGTATCTTTTACCACCGGCTGTCACAGTATCACAAGCTTTTTTCAGTCCGGGAAAATTTATCCCCCTGGCGAATTCTCAAAACGTTTACTTCTCCGCATACAAGCAAAAAAGTTGTAAGATACCCCAAAGAATATGGGAACAGAGCAACAAAAGACACTTCGGACCCCCGCCCCGAAAAAAATTGGTCTTTTTTACTCCCCGCCACTGAAAAAATCTGTTCTTTATAGTTTTTTCTTAAAATTTTTTTTTCTCCAAAATCGGGGTGCGTTTTCCCAAGAGGGGTCTTAAGCCAAAAAATAGGGTGGGGTTTTTGATTAAAACTTAAAAATTTTATGCAAAGAAAAAAGGGATTGAGAAGGGGCTCCTGGGGGCGGATTGTACCGATTTTGTTATAAACCCCCAGTACAACCCTTTTGAGTTTTGAGTTTGGCTCAAATTTTTCCAGATTTGTGCCCAATTTTGCTGCTTGTGTTCCCTGGTGATTTTCAGAATTTTTTTTTGGGGGGGGGGGAAAAAGCCAAGTGGCCAGATGCCCTTTAAGAATTTTAACGTACACTAGGGTCCCACATAAAATGAGAAAGGGAATAAATGAGGTTTTTAGTGAATTCCCTAGTAAAAACCAAAAACCTTTGGGGAAAAAAATTGATATTGGTCATCAGTCCTCCCGTCATACCTGTAAATTTTACATTTTATCATTCACCCATGCATATCAAAACATAAAAGGGGGGTAATTTTATGTTTAAAAATTATAAAAAGGGCATATTTTTTGCTTATTTAAATCAAATAGGGTTTATCTACAGGGGCGAGAGGTTCCGGGGCACTTGGAGGCCCTCACGCACATTGGTCGGAGCTCTCCCCTTTACAGCTGAAAAATTGTAAAAAAAACCCAAAACAACGAAAGTTCCGCGATGAAACATCAAAAAGACGATAACTGACAATATCGTGAATGGGTCACAAATATATCCCTTAAAAATGAATGGTTTTTTTTGGTATAATGGGCGAGAACTGCGGCCCCGCTACCGCCCCCTTCCCACCCCATGCCCCCCTCACCCCACCTCGTGGGCCCGCTGCCGCCGTGCCCCACCTCCTCCATGCCCGGGGCACACAGCCTTTTTATGATGATATTTCGGCGCTCTATATGAGAATCCCGGATTTGCCCCACTTTATGGTGGAAAGTTCTAATGATACATCGTTCCAAAGAAAAAATTTTGGGAATTTTTTTCATTTAAAAAAAAATAATAATAAAATTTAAATTTTTAAATTTTTTTATTTTAGGTCGTTCATTTATTTGGGAAACGCTCTATGCAAAAAACGTTTATGGGGACCCTAGGTAAATATGCCTGCACTGTACAAAATGCAACACCCAGATTGCAAAAGATTATTCTGGTAGAAAAGGAGATATTGTGCATGGAAATGAACTTTTCCCGCTAAGAAGGGCCGGGGGCCGTGCCACTTCCGGGCCAAAAAACCCAGATAACAGTATTTATGCACTCTATTGAGGTCTAAATTTTGCTGGGAGTGGAGAGTGTCCTTTGAACACGTACCTTCGAGCACAGTGTTCGAAGGGACACTAATTTTACCCCACCGGAAAATTAAGACTCAGTAGAGTGTATAAATAGTTATCTCGGTTTGGCCGGGGGGGCGCGAGCGGCCCTTTTTATGTGGGGCGCCTCAAAAAAATACGTTATAGACACCATATTCATTTTTTCATATAATATAATATTATAAAGTAAATAACAAAACGATAAGTATGCCCGCACATTAATGGAGCCCTCAAGATCTATCAAACAAACCGTAAAGACGTCCAATAAGAAAGGGACGTATGGGTTTAGACGGTTTGCTTGCTAATTTTTTCCCGACCTTTTCCCTTTTAAGGGGGGCTTTGGGCCGGTGGCCCCCCCAGAAGCCCCCAGGGAGAGAGAAAAGTAGTAGTTCAAAAATAGTTACACACAAGCTTTCCCCCTTGACAAGATTTCCCGTTTTCTAAAAATAGGACGTGTTAATTTTTTGTGGTGGTTTTGTCGGAAAGGGCTAGAGCCCCCCATTTTTTTGGTAATGGAGGTTTACGTATTTTATTAAAGGGACCTTACTGGCTCTCATTTTATTTATACATTGGCCATGAAGTCATCTTTTCTCTTCCCTTCATGCATTTGTTTTAAAATTTTTAGTCCCCTTCTTTTTTTTTTTGCCATGAGGGGAAGGAAATTTTTTGAGTCTTTCCTTTTAGAGGGTCTTCAGAAAGTCACCCATAGGGAGCGCCCCTTTGGACTTTTTTTCCCTTTTGTGGGAGCTCCCAAACCCCTACACCATATTTCAAAAAATTGTATTGCTTTTTCCGCTCCCATCAATTAAGTAAATGATTTTTAAAAAAACTTTTGGGACAACAGGCCCCACCCGATATGAAGTCTTATGAGGTAGAGTAGGATTTATTTTTTAATTGGGAAAATAAACACATATGTGATGCATTTTGGTTAGACTGTTACTGTTTTTTCATGAATAGTATTACTCCTACTAAAGAGTGTGGTTTTTGGGAGTGGTCCCTGACATATGCAACAGGCAGCACAGAGGAGGGGAAGGGCTCTGTCATCAGCAACACAGCAGGAAAAAAAGCAGCCCCAAAGACTTTGCATTTTGGGAAAGGCCCCTAAAAATGGGGAGCCGCCCTGGCCATCCCCCTGGGGACCTGGGCGACCGGGGTGGCACACGAGTGCTCTGCAAAGGCCTCGAAATACTTGGGGAGTCCATTACATTCACCAGGTGTGTATACTGTTAAGGTTTGCTGTTTTGGGATGGCCTTTATTTGGGGATTCTCCTATCCACAAAAAGGATTCCTTATCTATTCCGCGTACACTCCAAAATTTTCCAGCTGTGTATGCCTTTATATAATCTCAGCTTTTAGCTTACTCAAACTATTATGAGTCTTTCTAGGAAAATATTGTTTAAATTTTTACTTTGTTTTTTTGTTCTTGTTTTTTTTGTTTTTATAATTTAAAACAGATTTTGCATGGCAAACTTAATCTTACATCTGCTTATTTGACATGCTTATTTTTCATCACATATCACTAAAATTTACAAAAATTATTTAAAAGCATATTGTTATTTACATATTAGTGCACTCTTTTTCATGTTTTACTTTCTAGTCCAGTGTTTTATGTTGAGTACCCTTCAGAGTTCCTTCAGTGGGTTGGCCGCGGCAAAAGAGCCTTTTCTTAAACCCTTTCCATGCATCTCATTCTCACATCTTCCATTTCATTTCAATTGCATCCCCTCTCCTCTCATATACTTATATAGACTATCTTCCAATTTAAGAAAGGGCTGTCTTCACACTCCCAACCAGGGGCACACCCAGAAATATTTTTCGGGGGGGGGGGGGGGTCAATGACTAACCATGAAAAATTTATAAACACACTCCCACTTCACCATGTGCATTGATGTATGGCTAAATCACCCATCTTGTCTCCCGTCCTCCCCCCAAACCACAAATAGTGCTCCTGTCAAAATTGGCGATTTTTGATAATCTCTTGGCTTCGTCCATGCTCACACATAAAGTAAAGTAAGCCTTATAAAGTATATGTGTCAATAGAAAACTTTCTTCTCAGAATTCATATATTTTTCAGTTCCCCAAACATGTGAATCCGGGGTTTATTACACCCTGGAATTTAACAAATATTTGACAGTACATGATTTCCAATCTATTCTCGAACTCCCGACGAAATTTTTTGGGGTGTGGTGCCCCAGTGCCCCTCCCCCCCTGGCTGGCTGTGCTCCCAACATATTTTCTGCCTTTGTATATCCTTTTCAACTCATTCACCCAATTCTTCTCGGGTATCTAAACCATCTCAGTATGCTTTGCTTCACCCACTCTACCACTCCACTGTTCATTCCTTCTCCCTCTATAGCTATATCGAGTCTTTCAGTACATTTTCATTACTTTCATCATCCTGTTTACATACCCTTACACTTTACACTTACCCTAATTTCCCACTGATTGAATCGTATGTCCAGGTCTCATTTTCATATGTTATTGTCGAAACTAATGTGCTATCCGCAAGCACCTTCTTTTCATCCTTACCCCACTGTTCTTTCTGTAATGATGTGACCCAAGAATACCATTGCTTCCCTTCCTTGTATGGATCACTTTCTTATCTCCCTTGCCATGCTTCCATACTACATACGATAGAGCCAAAATTTTTAATAATTTTATTTCTTCTTTTCCATCATTCTTTAAATTTACATTGCTATTGTCTCTCATACGTCGCCTCCGTGGTGTAGTGGCTAGTGCGCTTAGCTAAAATCTGCGGACCCTGGTTCAAATCCAGAGTGGCCGCCTGTCATGGCGCCCGGCAACAACTCTTCCCTTGAGAAATGAACTTGATTTGAACTGTGCCCTCGGAGAGACTGGGTGGGCTGACTGAGAGGTGAGTGAGGGCAGAGGTCACGCTACCTACCATTATATGCGGGACATGGAAGGAAGGTTGCCAAGTATCACCATACCTACGGCACCGTACAGTACACTCTTGTGTCTATCTAGTTTAGTTACCTGATGCCTGTTCCTCAGAACTCCTTCAAGGGAGTGGCCATAGTGTTCTGGTTTTATTCCTTTTCATGAGTAATAATTATACTCACATGGGTACTCACCATAAAGAGCCGGGAGATGAGTAATGTCAGTAACAAAACGTTTCAATCACTGCATAACGCTGGAAAGTTAATCTGTGGTTTCGTGAGGACGTAGAGAGACGCCAGGGTATTTGAGGTAGTATAATTATGTAAATCTACAATATATACAATACACTTGACGAAATGTACAGGAGTCCCTGATACAACCTCCGTCCTACCCTGGCAAAGGCTATCGCCGCACTCCCGTCTGTAGTCGCCGGCGGTAAGCCGCCGCTACCTCTGTCACCAGGTGTCGACTACTCTTTTATCTATTGCACATATACATCTGCTCCACTACAAAACATATAGTGAGAAGCAAGTAATGTTTCTACCATAGAAATAAACTGATAAAATAACTACTCTAATACAGGGAGGTCCCGAAGATACGAGCAGTTAGGTTCCACCTGGTAAACTCGTAAAGCGAAATCTCGTATACGAAACGCATAACTAATGGTAAAATATAGGTTTGGTTCCAGGACCATCCATAAAAAAAATAAAAAAAAAAAAATTTTAAAACGTTTTTCAAGCTAAAATAAACTATAGCAAAAACAACAAGCACACACGCCCAATTACCCACACTGTACTACCTATTCTGTAGAAAAGCATTCTGAAAGAGAAAATAGCACACAAAATAAAAATAACTGCACTTTAATTAAACATAAAACATGCATAAAAAGCAAAAAAAGGGACGTTGTACTGTAGGGGACCCCGCGTGATGCAAAAGAGGGTAGTGTAGCGGTCCACAAGGTTGGGGGCCGCACCCCTGGCTAATTACCCTAAGGATCAGGCTGCGCCATATGCTTAATTACCCTTCAGGTCATGCCTTGCTGGGGGTTTGACTTGACTGCGGTCCCAAGGTTGGAGCCTCACACCTGGCTAAATTACCACTAAATGTCAGGCCGCCCATATGCTTAATTACCCTTCAGGTCACGGCTTGCTAGGGGTGACCTGACTGGGGTCAACCAAATCCCCTTTGTCCCAGACTGGGAGTGGGTAGGGCGAGTATTTTGAACTTGATAATTTTACTCACCCCAGGTGAAGTCGTAGCTTTGGATTTTCGATCTCGTATATTGAAAATAGACCCTAATTTACACATCTCGTATCATCGGATTATCGTATATTGAATGCTGTTATAACGGGACCTCCCTGTATAATATTAAATAATAATCTATTATGTTACCATCCATTTATAAGAGATGGAAATAAGCTAAGTGACCCCCTCTACAAAAACCCTTTTCAATACATACTTGCTGACCCAGCAGTAATGCAATTGGGGCCGGCAATACAATGTGCCACGCCCATACCTATCACACCCATGCATATGCCATAACATCGCCGGTCACGCACCTGGCGCACCCACGCGGCATAAGAAAATGTACCTAACCATGTTACAAAAATGTGTAATATCTGTCAGACCTGTGAAGATTGAACTTTTCCACGTGAAAGATGCTTGCACAACGTGATAGCTCGCTTGACACAACAACAGAGTAGCTATAGTACACTGGGATAGAAAAAAAATGGGGTTTTGGTAATCAGGAGAGGCGTTCTCCCGAGCCGCGGCAAACTGCGACTCGTCAGAGAACTTGATCTCAGAGAAGGTATTAGTGATGTAGTGAACTCACACCCACACACACACAGTAACAAACGATATTATTGAGAATATTAAACTCTGAAGAGATTGAGGGAAACAATCGAGTGGGGGACGTTTCTTGTAATAGCTTCAAGGAAGCATAACAAAAAACAACACTTACATGGTGACCAGAAACCCATTGATTGGAAGTTCCGTAAGGCAACGGGCAGTCACATGATGTTCGCTCATAAAAGAAAAATTTATACCCATGAAACGGATTCAATGTTTCAGCTGGACTACCTTTATAATGTCAAAGTCACAATATGCCACCTTAAATAGGAAGGAAGGAAAAAAGGAAGCGGTAAATAGATCCCCTAGTCGGCCAGATGCATAGAGCAGATCGTCACCACTAATACTAGAGATAATAGTAAGTCCAGTGTTATAAAAAGTCGATTAACAGAAAAATAGAAAATGTTCCACCTGATAAGTCTCAAAAAATCCCCTGATGACTTAAAGGTGACATGCCCCTACAATAACATCCATGGTAAGCGTTACTTACAAGACCGGATAGTAGTGCTGAATAGCATCCTGTCTGAACAAGGGTTGCAAATTGAATTTATCTTGGGCCAATGTTTAGTGTATGTAAGAAATCTTCCTCAGTATAAAAACTCACGGTTACTCTCCCACTAGCTGCATCTACCAGTTTGGCTAAGCGCGCATTTTTGGAAACGACCACATTGACTGAGGATTCAAAAAATAGTAAAGTTTGGTCAAAGAAATAAAATCTTTGAGAGCATCTAAATGCACAATCGCACTGTTTTAGCACTCTATTAAGTTGATGGCCTGATAGAAGGTAAAAGTAAAAATATTCAAAAGGTGTCGGAGATCAATATTTAAGAATTCCAACCTTTTAATGTTAATGTTAATAAACCATTAATTTAGCCACCAAAATAGTAACCAAATCGATTATAGCCCTCCCACAAGTCTGGACATGTTCATCCATAGCTGTCTCTAATAAGAAATGAGACACCTTACCGAAAGCATTGACAAGGTCTTGCTTGGGTTTTGGGCATGCAAAGGAATGGAGCCTATAACATGGTCGGCATGTAACAATGAAGGTAAATTTCATGAAGGTCAGTCGATCCTTCCAAAGATCTATAATGAAAAATAACATGCTATACATTGCATTTCACATAGCATGATGTGAAAGAAAACTAGTTAGACTCGGGGTCGTAGATTATAGCCGTTTCTTGGCGTTTGTGGTGATTGGGTTAGTGGGAAATTGCGTGGAGGTAGGTAAGCACATTCAGCAAAAGCCGGGTCCCTTCGGGCTTTGGTCTTCTTTAACCTGTCATTATGAATATTTGGACAGGTTTGAAGAAGTGGATCCCAAAACCTCAAACTTATGCCATGCTTCTCACCAACAACAATGCCGGGCCCAAGAATTTGGCACCAACTTTGGAATTCCTACTCGGACTTTGAACCATTACGGTATCACCTATTCTTATAGTAATAGGAACCCCACGCTTATTGGGTTGTGGCCACATCTCGACACGAGAAGCTTGTAGCCTTCCTTGACCTTTTTGTGTATATTAATAATGACAGCAAATGCTGATCCAGAAACTATCTATGTTATACACAGGTTATTAGGCTTGGCCAATAGGTCATATGGCATCCGTTTATCTGCACCATAAAGTATGTAGTGAGGAGACTTGCCCGTTTAACTCTCAATCTCAAACTGAAAATATTAATGCAAGCCGTCACGTAGGGTAACCAATCTTCCCAATTGTCGTGCAAACTAGTTTAGGGGCAGGTCTCAACGCGTCAAGGATCTTCCTGTTAACGCCCTCCGCCAGCCCATTCGAGCTTGGATGGTATGCGATCTGAAAGTTGGGTTAATATTGTACATTGTAAAATCTCCGCCCAAACAATGCATTACGGAACTCTGTGCCATTATCACTGAGCAATACTCTTGGTGTGGAATAAGGGCAAAAAGATGAGTTATTAATGCAAAGGGCTACAGTCGCAGCCCTTTTTTTTCTTCACCGGTGCAAGGACTACAAACCTTGAAAAAGTGATCTACACACACCAGAAGATATTGTGAGCCGTTGATGACTCTTTGGGGAACTGTAGAAGATCTATTTTCAACTACGTCCCATGGTTGCCCCAGGTGGTGGGTATTCTAAAATAGGA
>JACEEZ010013679.1:0-15163 GCA_016584305.1 Chionoecetes opilio
AAAATTATGAATAACGTAAACTTCTTTTTTATAATAGCAATAGGTACAGTTTACAAAAAAATTTTAACTTTTTTGGGGAAAAACAAACCTTGAATATATAAACCCGGGTTATAGAAAAAAACAAAAAAACCTAAACCTTTTCTTAAATCGTTTCCAAAAAATTTTTTTTTTAAGCTTAATGTAATGTAATTTTACTTATACCCGGTGCAAATTATTCTAAAATAAGGATTGTATACATCGTTTGTAGGAAAACAGCTATATATCACCGAAAAACTAGCTAAAATCTTGGGAAAAGAACACATTTGAGGGTAAAAAGCATTATCAAAATTTGAAAATTTCCTTCTATTAATGATAAAAACACTTAAATTAAGAAGAAACTATGAAAAAAACGTATAATATAAATTGTATCACAATATAGAGTCTCAAAACTCCTATTATAAGCTTACAGTAGTTTAAAATAGCAATTTTAACGAAAAAACAATAATTCCATATTTTGAATTCTCTATCAAAAAAAGGGTTTGAATTTAATGTCAATTTTCGACACTTTTAGCCCTTCAAAAAAACATTAAAACACTTGAAAAAACGTTGTTTGTAAGAATAAAATTGATAAAATAAATTCATTAAAATAAAATATTTTAAATATAATATTGTAAAAATATATTTGTGTAAAAGGTTGAATAATGTCAAAATTTCGACATTTATAGGTTTTGAAAAATACATTAAAATATTGGAAAAAACGTTGTTTTAAGTTTAAAATTGATACCTAAATTTCATGAAAAATACAATTTTTAGCTCATAACATTGTAAAATTATAGTGTGTAAAAGTGCTGAATAATGTCTAAAATTGAAATTTTTTACCCTTTCAAAAATACATGAAAATACTTGAAAAAAACATTGTTTTTTAAGATTACAATTGAAATCTAAATTTCATGAAAAATACATATTTTTAGCTATTAATTTGTAAAATATAGTTGTAGCAAATATAAAAAGCTATTTAGCTACAGATATAAAGAAATATACTTCAATTGTAGAAAAAACAATCTTCACCTGATAACTAGCTAAAATCATTGAAAACACTACATTTTTGGGTTTATAGCAATATGATAAGTAAAACTTTATACATAAAACTTGCAAAATAATACAATAAACGCTACAGTTTACAAGAAACTATGAAAAACGCTTGCAATATACCGTTTTATCACCAATAAATAAACTCTTACCCTCTATTTATTAGTTAATGTAAGTATGCTACTTATAGGTGCAAATTATTCTAAAAAAAGTTTGTTATCTTCAATTTGTAGGAAAACAGCTACAATCACCGATAATAGGTTTAAAAACATTTAAAAGAACACATTTTGAGAGTATAAGCATTTCATAGGTAAATTCCTTCTATTAATGATTAAAACACTACAATAAGAAGAAAACTATGAAAAACACGTATAATATACAATTGTATCACAATATAGAGTCTCAAACTCATCATATAAGTCTTACAGTCGTTGTAAATAGCCCATTTCTAACGAAAAACAACTATAATTCACATTTAGATATTCTCTACAAAAAAAAAGATGCTGAATACAATGTCAATTTCGACACTTTTAAGCCCTTCACACACAAAATACATTAAACACACTCGAAAATAAATTCGTTGTTTCTAGGATCCATTGATCACCTACATTCATGAACCCCCACCTCTTTTCAAGCTCCTAATAGCATGCCCCCTCTCGTTGTGTCACACGTGTTGACTACTGTCCACTTCTCTCATTATTCGGCTGCACCCTCCCAAGAATCCATTTCTCCCACGTTTTATTGATCACGCGGAGGATTCCACTTGCTCACACCTCAATTCCCTGCCAACCTACTCTTTTTAGTCCTAAACCTCTTTGTCTCACTATTTCAGTTGGTCCACGGCCCTGACATCATGCCCACATTGCCCTTTTCGCCTTTCCCAAAATACCTGCCCCTCCTGCAACAACATCAGTGTTTTTCCGCTTACAACTTGCACATTCTAAATAGACTGCCCACCTCCACCCCCTTTTCGCTATTCTCATTTGTCGGCCCTCATCGCTGGCCTGTCGCCACTATACCCCAGCCAACTTCGTGTTACCGTCTCCAGACCTCTCCTTCACTTTGGAGCCCCCCCCCCCTCTTCCCTGATCCCTCGCCTACCCATCCTTGCACAACCCCTCATTTTTGGGTTTATAGCCCTCGCTCCGCAACTTCTCCACCTCCCCCTAATTTATATATCCCCTCCGCTCACCGTTACCAAGCACACTCACGAACACACTATATCGGCAGTTCCCCATTCCCGTACCGCGTCCTCTCTCACACGATGTTAAGCTCCACCTCCTTACCCTTATTTCCTCTTCTTCGCTTAGTACTACCTGTGTGCTACTTCTCCTGGTGCCAATTCTTCTCCCCATATATGTGTATCTTTTCTACTTCATTGTCACCCGGCCCCCACCGTCCCCTCCCCGCTACCCTCGTCCCTCCTTGCCACGCCCCAACCTCTTGTGAGTAGGTATAATGCAGCCTCCTACCAAGGTCACACTTCCTTTCTTCTTACCTGATCCACACACACCCTCCTATCCAGCACGCCCCTCTGCCCCCCCCGTCTCCTCCTTCCCCTGTATCCCCCTCTCCACCGTCGCCCCCTCCATACGATCGCCCGTACACAAGTCGTCCCCCCTATAGCCCCCCGTTTCTCCCCCTGCCCTCCCCCCTCTTCATTCCCCTCCTTTCGCTTCTCTCTCCTCCTCCGGCCGGGTGCCTCCTGTCCATTTCGCCTTTTTCGCCCTTCCTCCCACCTTCACACACCCCTGCCCCCCCGTTGTTTCTGCCGCCTGTATATCTGTCACACGGCTCCCCGCCGCTATGCATGGCCCCCCTCCCTCTTTCATGGCTTATCCCTCCATGGTACCCATCGTTGGCGTACACGTGCTGAATCCGTGCAACCCACTTTCCGCCCCCTCATCTTCCGCCCCATTTCCGCAGACACTCCATCATGCTCGACCTCCTTGCCACCCCTTGTTTTTCACAGCTTCACATTGCTCTCCTCCAATCACCCTGCTCCCAACTCCACTTTCTCGCCTTCCTTTTTCCAGCTATCGTGGATATCGCCACATTCTCCACACGTTCTTTTGCATCCACGATAGTACACCGACACTACACACTTCCAATTTGTAGACCCCACCACCCTACACTCCCTGTCATACACCCTATACACCTCCTTATGCCCCCCCTACCTTTTTGTGTTTCTCGCCCACTCTGACTCCCGTACAATTACCGTGTCTATATACACTGGCGCTACCTTTCCCTAGAACCTCTGCAACCCCCGCCCTATGACACCGTCCGCTACTATCACCATACCTCCCCTATCTTTCTTCTTCGCTTCATGTCGTGAGAGAGCTTATAAGGTGAAAATTCTTCCACCCCGCGGCTTCGTATCCTCGCCAATTGTCCAGGCAAAAAACGCTTATCTATCTTGGAGACCTAGCTTACACATCAAGTTGTGCCAACCCGTTACATTTTCTGGGTTTCCGCCCTCTCCTACGTCAAACCTATGGTGCTCTCTATACACCTGTTGAGCGCTCAAGTCTAGACCTGGACCTCCTTCTCATGCCAACACACGCTTGCGCAAGCTCTCACACGTTTTTTGCACACTCCACTACATTGCAATAACCTCTTCCTCTTCTCTTTTACTGTATATACTGTAAAGTTTAAGCTACTATCGGTGCCCACTCTTCTCTACAAAACAGGATGTATATATCTTCAATTGGTCAGGAACCGGAAACATAACCAGGCCTCAATTCTCCTCCCCCGTCACCTCGCTCCATATCTTGCAGCCCTTACACATTATATGGTGTTTCTTATAGCCCTATAGAACTACCGTATCTAAATACTCTGTATTATATCTATTCCCACATCACTGCACAGTTCCACGCCCCTCAGCCCAAATACGCACGTCTGTCCTTAACCGATAACCCGTCATATTCACACATAGCATATCAATCACACTTCTCCTGCGCCAATTACCTACTGCAACTCCTCCCTACGACTGATACAGCCTACTTACGCGTGCAACCTATTCTTACTAAAAGAGCGACTTAACAACCTCCCTGTGTTAGGATACACCAAAGTCCTATTAGCTACCACACTGCCACTAACAATCTCAAGTCACCTTGACTATATCACTACTTTATGTGTTATCGCCAAATCATCACAGGAAATTAACTCTACATTGTCTACGCATACCCACCCAACTAACAGGCATACAACGCGCTGATACCAATCACCAGCAAACTCGTCTCGACCCAACACCACGGCCCTAGTTAATAGTGTAAACTACACAGTAACACACACCCAGAAATGTAAGCTACTTGATAGGGGAAAATATTCTAAAAAGAGGATTTTATACTTCAATATGTAGGAAAACAGCTAGATATCACTGTATAAACTAGCTAAAATCATTGAAAACACAAACACTACAATTAAGAAGAAACTATGAAAAACACGTATAATATACAAACTGGATCACAATATAGGTTCTCAAACTCCTATTATAAGCTTACCGTAGTTTTAAAATAGCAATTTAACGAAAAACAACTATAAGTCCACATTTAGGAAGTTTCTCTATCAAAAAAGGTGTCCCTGATCCATGTCAATTTCGTCATTTTTCTAGCCCTTCAAAAATACATTAAAACACTTGAAAAAAACACTGTGTGTTTCTACGAGAATATGGTACATAAATGTTCATTGAAAAATACATATTTTAAGCTCATAATATTGTAAAATATCAGTTGCTAAAAGTGCTGAATAATGTCAAATTTCCACTTTGTTAAGGCTTTCAAAAATACATTAAAACACTTGAAAAAACGTGTTTTTAAGATTAAAAAGTGATACCAAAAATATCATGAACAAAAACAATTTTTTAGCTCATAACATTGTAAAAATAGTTGTGTTAAAAGTCCTGATAATGTCAAATTCGACATTATTTAGCCTTTCAAAAATTACATTAAAAATACTTGAAAAACACATTGTTTTTAAGATTAAATTGATATCTAAATACATGAAAATACAATTTGTGATATTAATTTGGTAAAAATAGTTGTAAGCAAAAATAAAAAAGGTTAAAAAATTTGTTTTTTAGCTACAGATATAAAGAAATATATATCAAATATTGTAAGAAAAAAAAACCAACTCTTCACTGTAACTAAACTAAAATCATGAAAAACACTACAGTTTTTGGGTTCTAGCAAGTATAATAAGTAAAACTACTTGTATAAACAATAACGCTACAGTTTACAAGAAACTATGAAAAACGCTTGCAATATACCGTTTTATATCACAAAATAACCTCTTACTCTTCTATTAATAGCTTAATGGTAAGGTAAGCTACTTTAGGTGCAAAATTATTATAAAAGAGGATTTTCTACTTCAATTGGAGGAAACAGCTATATAGCATCGATAAATAGCTGAATATCATTGAAAACACTACATTTATGGGTTTATAGCAATATGATAAGTAAAAACACTGGTATAGATACAATAACGCTACAGTTTACAAGATACTATGAAAAAAACGATTGCAATATACCGTTATTATCACAATAAAACCTCGTACTCTTTTATTCAATGAGCTTAATGGCATGTAGACTTATAAGTGCAAATTATTCTAAAAAGAGGATTATTTTATACTTCACATTTGTAGGAATAAAACAGCTGTATATCAACGATATTAAATAGGCTAATATCATTGAAAACACTACATTTTTGGGGTATAGCAATATAAATAAGGAAAAACTACTTGTTATTATATACAATACGCTACAGTTTACAAGAAAACTATGAAAACCGCGCTATATTCTAGCGTTATATCACAATAAATAACCTCTCTACGCTTCTATTATTAGCTTAAGTAAGTAAGCTACTATAGTGCAAATTATTCTAAAAATAAAGGAATATGTTATACTCAGTTTGTAGAAAACAGTCTATATATCACCGATAAACTAGACTAAAATCATGAAAAGAAACATTTTGAGGGTTAAATAAAAAGCATTATCATATGTAAATTCCTTCTATTCAAAATGATGATAACACTAAATTAAGAAGGAAACTATGAAAAAAAACGTATTAATATACCAATTGTATCCACAATATAGAGACTCAAACTCCTATGATAAGCTTCATTAGTTTTAATTAGCAATTTCTAAACGAAAACCAACAATATTCCACATTTTGAATTTCTCTATTCAAAAAAAGGGCTGAATAATGTCAATTTTCGACACTTTTAGCCCCCCCTTCAAAAATACATTAAAAAACACTGGAAAAAACGTTGTGTTTTTTAAGAAAAAATGATAACAAAATTCATGAAACATACATATTTTAGCTCATAATATTGTAAAATATAGTTGTGTAAAATGTGTTGAATAATGTCAAATTTCGACAGTTTTTAGGCTATGAAAAAATACATTTAAAATACTTGGAAAAAGTTGTTTGTAAGATAAAAATGATACCTAAATTCATGCAAAATACATATTTTAGCTATAACATTTAAAATATAGTGTGTAAAAGTGCTGAATAATGTCTGGGAATCGAAATTTTTAGCTTTTCAAAAATACATGAAAATACTGAAACAACATTGTTTTAAAGATTAACAATTGAAATCTTTTAAATTTCATGAACAATCATATTTTTAGCTATTAATTGTAAAAATATAGTGTAGCAAAATATAAAAGCTATATCGCTACAGATATAAGAAAGTATACTGCAATTTGTATAAAAAAACAAACTTTTTCATGATAATTAGCTAAAATCATAAAACAATACATTTTTTGGGTTTATAGCAATATGATAAGTAAAACTACTTGATATATACAATAAGCTACAGTTTACAAGAAACTATGAAAAAAACGCTTGCAATATACCGTTATATCACATAAATAAATCTTATCATTCTATTAATAGCTTAATGTTAAATGTAAGCTACTTATATGGCAACTTATCTAAAAAGAGGATTGTAACTTTCAATATGTAGGAAAACCGCTATATATTTGATAACTAGCTAAAATCATTGAAAAACACTACATTTTATGGGTTTATAGGCAATATTATAAGGTAAAAAATACTTGTATTATACAATAACGCTACAGTTTAGGCAGAAACTATGACAAAAACGCTTGCAAGATACCGTATATCACAATAAATAGTCTCTACTCTTCAATTAATAGCAAGTAATGTAAGCTACTTAATTGGTGCAAAATTATTCTAAAAAAGAGGATTTTATACTTCAATTGGTAAGGAAAACAGCTATATATCACCGATAAATAGCTAATATCCATTGAAAACATACATTTTAGGGGTTTATAGCCAATATGATAAGTAAAACTACTTGTATATATAACAATAGCGCTACAGTTTACAAGATACTATGAAAAACGCCTGCAATATACGTGAGGATTCACAAATCAAATAACCTCTTACTCTTCGGTTTATTAGAGTAATGTAATGTAAGCTATGATAGTGGCAAAATTATCTAAAATAGGATTGTATACAATCAGTTTGTAGGGAGGAACAGTATCTTATCACCGAAACTAGCTAAAATCATTGAAAGAACACATTTTGAGGGTAAAAAAGCATATCATAATGTAAAAATCCTTCTATTAATGACATAAACACTAAATTAAGAAGAAAACTATGAAAAAAAAACGTATCATATACAACTGTATCACAAATAGAGTTCAAACTCCATTATAAGACTATACAGTAGTTTAAAATAGCAATTTCTAACGAAAACAACAATAAGTCCACATTTTGAATTTCTCTATCGAAAAAAGGTGCTGAATAAGTCAATTTATCGGGACACTGTAGCCCCTCAAAAATACATTAAAACACTTGAAAAAACGTTGTTTTGAGAATAAAAAATGATACATAAATTTCATGAAAAATACATATTTTAAGCTCATAATATTGTAAATTATAGTGTGTAAAAGTGTTGAATAATGTCCAATTTCGACCATTTTTTAGGCTACGGAAAAACACATTAAAATACTTGGAAAAACGTTGTTTTTAAGATTAAAAGGGAACCTAAATTTACATGAAAAATACATATGTTAGTCATAACATTGTAAAATATAGTTGCTGTAAAGGCTGAAATAATGTCTAAATTGACATTTTTAGCGTTTATAAATACACTGAAAATACTTGAAAAAACATGTTTTAAGATTAAAATTGAAATCCAATATCATGAAAAATACATATTTTTAGCTATTAATTTTGTTAACATTAGTGTAGCAAATATAAAACAGCTATTAGCTACAGATATAAAGAAATATACTTCGAATTTGTAGATAAAAACAACTCTTCAGTGATAACTAGCTAAAATCATTGAAAACACTACATTTTTTGGGATTTATAGACAAATGATAAGTAAAACTTATAAAACATAAAATTGTATATATTACAATCAAGCGCTACAGTTTACAAGAAACTAGAAAAAACGCTTCCAATATACGTTATATCACAATAAATAAACCTCTTACCCTTTATTTATTAGCTTAAGTAATGTATGCTACTTATAGGTGCAAATTATTCTAAAAAAAAAGGTTTGTTATCGTCAATTGAGGAAAACAGCTAATATATCACCGATAAACTCAGGTAAAATCATGAAAAGAACACATTTGAGAGTATCAGCATGGATCATAAGGTAAATTCCTTCTATTAATGATGGATAGGTAAGCACTGTACAATTAAGAAGAAACTTATGAAAAACACGTATAATAATACAACTGTCATCACAATATAGAGGTCACAAACTCCTATTATAGCTTACAGTAGTTTACAAATAGCCAATTTCTAACGAAAACAACTATATTTCCACATTTAGAATTCTCTGTAGAAAAAAAGGGCTGATAATGTCAATTTTTCGTCATTTTTTAGCCCTTTCAAAAATACATTAAAAACACTTGGAAAAAACGGTTGTTTCAAGAATAAATATTGGTACATAAATTTCATGTAAAATACATATTTTAAGCTCATAACTATTGTAAAAAATATAGTTGCGTAAAAGTGCTGAATAATGTCAAATTTCAAACCATTTTTTAGGCTTCAAAAATACATTCAAAACTTGAAAAAAACATGTTTTTAAGATTTAAAATTGATTACCCAAATATCATGAAAAATACATATTTTTAGCTCAGAACATTGTAAAATATAGTTGTGTAAAAGGCTGAATAATGTCAAATTTCGACAATTTAGCCTTTTCAAAAATCCATTAAAAATACTTGAAAAAACATTGCTTTTATGGATTAAAAGTGATATCTATAAAGTTATAGTATGTAAAAAATACATATTTCTAAGTCTATTAATTTTGTTTAAAATATAGTTGTCAGCAAATAAAAAGCTATTTAGCTTACAGATATAAGAAATATTCTTCAATTGGTAGAAAGAAAAAAACCACTCTTCACTGAAAACTAACTAAAATCATTGAAAACACTACATTTTTTGGTATATAGCAATAGATACAGTAAACAATACTTTATATAGACAGTTACTGCTACAGTTTACAAGAACACTATGAAAAACGATTGCATTATACCGTTATATCAAAATAATAATAACCTATATACTTTCTATTTATTAGCTTAATGTAACGTAAGCTACTTATAGGTGCAAATTATCTAAAAAGAGGATTTATATACTTCAATATGTAGGAAAACAGCATATATCATTGATAACTAGCTAAATAATCATGAAAACACACATCTTATGGGTTTATAAGAATATTAATAAGTAAAACTACTTGCTATTATACAATAACGCCTACAGTGTAGGAAAGAAAAAACTGTTATTGAAAAAACACAAATAACAAAACGCCCTTGGGGTGACCAAAAAAAAATTATAAAACGTTATATCACAATAAATAACCTCTTACTCTTCTATCTTATTAGCTTAATGTAATATATCTAATATAGGTGCAATTATTCTACATAAAAAAAGGGTTTGTTATCTTCAATTTGTAGGGGAAAACCAGCTACATATCACCGATAACTAGGTAAAATCATTGAAAAGACACAAATTTGAGGGTATAATGCATTATGACAGGTAAAATTCCTTCTATAATGATTTATAAAACATACAAGTAAGAAGAATTCTATGAAAAAACACGTATAATATACAACGTATCACAAAATAAAGTCTCAAACTCCCTATTATAAGCTAACAGTAGTTTAAAATAACAATTTCTAACGAAAACAACTATAATTCCACATTGAGAATTTCTCTATCAAAGAAGGGCTGAATAATGTCAATTTTCGTCACTTTTTAGCCCTTCATAATACATTAAAACACTTTGAAAAAACGTTGTTTTCTAAGAATAAATATTGTGACATAAATTTCATGAAAAATACATATTTTAGAGATCATAATATTGTAAAAGTATAGTTGTGTAAAAGGTGTTGAATAATGTCAAATTTGACATTTTAGGCTACGAAAAATACATTAAAATAATGAAAACGTGTTTTTTAAGGATTAAAATTGATACCTAAATTTCATGAAAAAATACATATTTAGCTCATAAAACATTGTAAAATATAGTTGTGTAAAAGGGCTGAATAATGTCCTAAAATCGAATTTTTAACTTTTCAAAATACATGCAAAATACTTGAAAAAAACAGTTTAGATTAAAAATGGAAATCTAAAATTCATGGAAAAAATACATAGTTAGCTATTAATTTTGTAAAAATATTAGTTGTAGGCCAATATAAAAAGATATTTAGTACAGATATAAAGAAATATATTCACTTTGTAGAAAAAACAAATCTATTCACTGATAACTAGCTAAAATTCATGGAAAAACCACTAATTTTTTGGGTTATTATAGCAATATGATAAGTTACAACAACTACTTGCATATAGACAATAAACGCTACAGTTTACAAGAAAACTATGAAAAAACGCTTGCAATATACCGTTATATCACAATAAATAACCTCTTACTATTCTATTTAGTAGCTAAGTAATGTAAAGCTATTAAAGGTGCAAATTATTCTAAAAAAAAGAGGATTTAAACTTCAATTTTATCAGGAAAAACAGCCTACATATCCCATGATAACAAGCTAAAAATCATTGAAAACACACCTTTTATAGCAATATAATAAGTAAAACTACTGGATATATTACAATAACGGCTACAGTTTACAAGAAACTATGAAAAAGCTTGCAATATACCGTTATATCACAATAAAAAACCTCTTCACTCTTCTATAATAGATTAATGTAATGTAAGCTACTATGGTGCAAATTATTCTAAAAAGAGGATTTTATACTTCAATATGTAGGAAAACCGCTATAATCATTGATAACTAGCTAAAATAATTGAAAACACACATTTTATGGGTTTTATAGCAATAAAATAAGTAAAAATACTTTGGAATATACAATAACGCTACAGCTTTAGAAGAAACTATGAAAAACGCTTGCAATATACCGTTATATCCAATATAAATAACATCTTACTCTTCTATTAATAGCTTCCCAATGAATGTAAGCTATTATAGTGGTGCACAATTATCTAAAAAATAAAAAGAGGATTGTTTGATACTTCAATTTGTAGGAAAAAGCTGTATTATCACCGCTAAATAGCATAATATCATTGAAAAACACTACATTTATGGGTTGTATAGCAATAGGATAAGTGTAAAATACTTGTATATATACAATGGGCGCTACAGTTTAACAAGAAATATAGAAAAAATGCTTGCAATATACGTTATATCCACAATAAATAAACCTCTTACTCTTCTATTTAAATAGCTTAATGTCAAGTAAGCATACTTATAGGTGCAAATTATCAAAAAGAGGATTTCTACTTCAATTGAGGAAAACAGATATATATCAAACGATAAATAAGCTAATATCATGAAAAACACTAATTTACGGTTATAGCAATAGGATAAGTAAAAACAACTTGTATATATACAATAACGTCCAGGTACAAGAAACTATGAAAACGCTTTCAATTATACCGTTATATCAACAATAAAATAACCTCTACTTTCTATTTATGAGTTATGTAATGTAAGCTACTTATAGGTGCAAATTATTCTAAAAAAAGATTGTATAATTTCAATTTGAGGAGAAAACAGCTACTATACACCGAGAAATAGCTAAGATCATTGAAAAACAATACATTTATGGGTTTATAAGCAATATGATATTAAAAACTACGTGTACTAATACAATAACGCTTACAGTGAGAGAAACTATGAAAAACGCTTGCTATATACCGTTAAGCACAATAAATAAACCGCTTACTCTTCTATGTAATAGCTTAATGTAATGTAAGATACTTAAGGTGCAAATTATCTAACAGAGGCTTAAACTTCAATTTGTAGGGAAAACAGCTATAATATCACTGATAACTAGCTAAATCATTGAAAACCATTAAATTTTTATGGTTATGATAGCAATATATAAAGGTAAAACTACTGTATATATACAACTAACGCTACAGTTCCAAGAAAACTATGAAAAACGCTTTGCAATATACCGTATATCACCATATAATAGCTCCTTACTCTTCTCTTTAAGTAGCTTAATGTAATGTATGCTACTTATAGGTGCAAAATTATTCATAAAAAAGAGGATTTTATACTCAATGTGTAGGAAAACAGCTAATATATCACCGATAATAGCTAATATCTTGAAAACAATACATTTTATGGGTTTATAGCAATATGATAAAGTAAAAACTTCTTGTATATAACAATAACCGCTACAGTTACAAGATACTATGAAAAACATCTTGCAATATACCGTTATATCACAATAAATAACCTCTTACTCTTCTATTTATTAGCTTAATGGAATGGTCAAGCTCACTTCTAGGTGCAAATTATTCTAAAAGAGGATGGTTAAAACTTCAATTTGTTAGGAAAACAGCATATATATCACTGATAAATAGCGAAAATCATTGAAAACACTACATTTATGGGTTTTATAAGCAAATGATAAGTCAAACTACTGTATTATATACAATAGCGCTACAGGGTAGAAGAAAAACTATGAAAAACGATGTGCAATAACCGTTAATCACAATAAATAACCTCTTATTTCTATTAATAGCTTAAATGCAATGTCAGCTATTATAGGTGCAAATTAGGCTAAAACAGGAGGATTTTATACTTCCAATTTGTAGGAAAAACAGTGTATATCAACCGATAAATAGATAATCTCATGAAAACATACATTTTATGGTTTATCCGCAATAGGATAAGTAAAACTACTTGTATATATACAATGACGCTACAGTTTACAAGAAAACTAGAAAAATGCTTGCAATTATACCGTTATATCACAATAAATAAACCTCTTACTCTGCTATTAATAGCTTAAGTATGTAAGCTAACTATAGGTGCAAATATACTAAAAAGAGGATTTCATACTTCAATTTGTAGGAAAAACACTATTATATCACCGATAAAAGCTTAATATCATTGAAAAACACATACATTTATGGGTTATAGCAATAGGATAACGTCAAAACAACGTCGTTATATTAACAATAAAGCTCCAGTTTACAAGAAACTATGAAAAAAACGCTTTCAATATACCGTATATCACAATAAATAACCTCTTTACTTTCTATTTTATGAGTTAATGTAATGTAAGCTACTTATAGGTGAAAATTATTCTAAAAGAAAGGATTGTATACTTCAATTGTAGGAAAACAGCTATATATCACCGATAAATAGCTAATATCATTGAAAACCACTACATTTTATGGGTTTATCGCAATAGATAATTAAATCTTGTATATATACAATAACGATACAGTTTAGACGAAAACTATGAAAAACGCTTGCAATATACCGTATATCACAATAATACCTCTTACTCTTCTATCCATAGCTTAATGTATGTAAGCTTACTTAAAGTGCCAAATATTCTAACAATGAGGATTTTAAAACTTCAATTTGTAGGAAAACAGCTATATATCACTATAACTAGCTAAAATCATTGAAAACACACATTTTATTGGTTGTATAGCAATATGAAAAAGAAAAAACTACTTGTATAATACAAAACGCTACAGTTACAAGAAACTATGAAAAACGCTTGAATATCCCGTTATACACCATAAATACCTTTTATCTTTCTTTTAATAGCTTAATGAAGTATGCTACTTATAGGTGAAAATTATTCAAAAAGGGGGTTTTTATACTTCAATTTGTAGGAAAACAGTATTATCACCGATAAATAGCAATATCATTAAAAAACACTAATTTATGGGTTTATAGAATATGATAAGAAAAAACTTCTTGTTATATAAAAACCCGCTACATTTTAAAAGATACTATAAAAAAAACATTTGCAATATCCCGATATCACAATAAATAACCTCTTACTCTTCTTTTTATTAGTTAATGTAATGTAAGAATTATGGGTAAAAATTTATTCAAAAAAAGAGGTTTTTTAAACTTAAATTTTGGGGGAAAACAGCATATATCATGATAAAGCAAAAACTTTGAAAACATACATTTTTGGGTTTTTATAGAAAAAGATAAGAAAAAACTACTTGATATAACAATAACGCTACATTTTAGAAGAAACTATAAAAAAACTTTTGCAATATACCGTTTATCACAAAAATAACCCCTTTACTTTCTATTTAAAGCTTAATTAAGTAGCTACTTATAGGTGCAAATTATTAAAAAGAGGTTTTTAACTTCTTTTGTAGGAAAACAGATATACCCCGAAAAAATGCTAATACTTTGAAAACATACTTTTTATGGGTTTATAGAATATGATAAGAAAAAAATTCTTGTTAATACAAAACACTACAGTTTAAAAATACATGAAAAACATTTTGCAATATCCCGTTATATACAATAAATAACCTTTACTTTCTATTTATTAGCTTAATGTAATGAAATTATTATGGGTGCAAATATTCAAAAAAAGGTTGTATACATCAGTTTGTGGGAAAAACAGCAATATCACCGAAAACAGTAAAATCTTTGAAAAAGAACACATTTGGGGGTTTAAAAAGCATTATAAAGGTAAATTCCTTTTTTAAGTTTAAACACAAATTAAGAAAAAACTAGAAAAAAAGTATAATATACAAGATCAAAATATGAGTCTCAAACCCATTATAAGTTTACAG
>JACEEZ010013680.1:0-2500 GCA_016584305.1 Chionoecetes opilio
GGGGAAAGAGAGAGAGAAAAAGGAGGAGGGGAAGAGATGGAAGAGAGAGAGAAGAAAAAAGAAGATGCCCCGTTTGGCTACTTTTACCCCCTAAATAAACAACTCCAACATATCTTTCCAGGTGAAGAAATTAAGGGACACGAGAGAGAAGGGAAAGTGGAGGAGCAGGAGGAAAAATACGCAAAACAATTTTCCAACTCGTCTATGAAAAGGGTGATCCAAAGCGGTGATTCTTCAGGGCAAACACAAGCATTTTCAGACACAAAGGTTGATTTACAGGTGCAGAGAAGGAGAAGAAAGAAGAAGAGGAGGAAGAGCACGATTGACGAGGAAGAGGCGGATTCCTGGGTTGTGAGTCTCTATACTCCTTTAACATCTGTTATTGTACTTATAATCTTATCATTTATTACTGCTTTTCCTGTTATCCATTGATCACATTTCGTTATCAGCAGCCGTTTTACTATTTTTTTTCTTTAACACAGAATTAAATATTAAGGTCATGCAAGATACTGAACATTTTAAGATATATTATTTTTTGTGGAAAATTAAAGATTATAGAAATTGTAAAGCATGGAGTGAAAGAACTAAAAATAAACAGTAATGGGAGGATTAGGTGGGAAGGGAGAGAAGGTGGAGGGGAGAAAAGAGGAAAAGGAAGGGGAAGGGAGGGGAGAGGGGGGGAAAGGGGAGGAGGAGGAAAAAAGGGGGGGAGAGGGAGGAGGAGGGGGGAGGAAAAGGGGGGAAAGGAGAGGATGAAAGGGGGTTTAAAGGGGAAAAGAAAAGTTCCCAAAAAATTGATCTGAGCTCTAATCTCTCCTCTCTCTCTCTCTCTCCCCTCTCCTCTCTCTCTCCTCTCTTCCCCTCCCTCCCCCCCTCTTCTCTCTCTCTTTTTCTCTTAAAAAACAGACGTCCGGCTGTCCATCCCTTCCCCCCCTCCCCCCCTGCTCCCTCCTTTTCCCCCCCACCCTCCCTCCCCTCCTCCCCTCCCGCCCAAATATCCAATATTTGGGTCCCAAAGATTTATTCTTTCAAATGGTATAAAACACTGACCACCACCATCGCCACCACTCCTCTAGCACCGCGCACAGACGCGTCTTTCCTTCTTTTCCCTCCTTCTCCTTCACTCCCTCTCACCGTAATTAGTTTCTCCGTGTCCCATATATAAAGCCAGGTTTTCAATGGGGGAAAACAAAAGGGAAAGAGAACGAGGGATGAGAGGGAGAAAGGAAAAAAAAACGGGGAAACAAAAAGTCTAGGGTGGCGGCGACACGTCTTCCATTAGGTGTGTGAGGTCTGGGCCCGAAATTGAGTTTGTTGTGGGCAGTAAGAGGCGGGGCGCGGCGGCCGACCCTCCACCACCCAACGTCCTTTTTCCTATTAAATCGACTGCTCGGGAGACGTTCTTTCTTCACCATAGAGCTGCCTAAGGACGTAACGACACAAAGACCAATAATTAGTTTAAGGTGTTGCTGACAAAATTAGTACGTAAAAAGTCGCTCGGACCATAGGAGGTGCCCGGGTTATTTTGTGTTTCGAGAAAAAAGTCCGGGTTGTGGATCTGAAACCCGTTTTCCCGGGAGCCCCGGGGCCGACCTGACTCCCGATCAGAATGGTAAAAACCCCCGAAATGGGATCAACAGAAATCCTGGGTATTATTTTCTGCGGATTCTTATGGGAAAGCCGTGTTAGGCTACTGTGTGTATGTCTGTGTGTATGTGAGTGTGTGTGTGTGTGTGTGTGTGTGTGTGTGTGTGGTGTGTGTGTGTGTGTGTGTGTGTGTTTTTGTGTGTGTGTGTGTGGTGTGTGTGTTTTGTGTGTGTGTTGCGTGTGTGTGTGCGCATGTGTGTGTGTGTGTGTATGTTTTTTTTTCTTCAGGTTACGTATATATTTTTCTAAATTTCGTGAATGATTCTATCTATTTCTTCCTGTGTGTCTGCGAGTGTACATAATAACGTGGGCGCAACACACATGCTGGAATGGTCGTTTTAGTTAATCATGTGAACTTCAAAGTCATGTACGTAGACGGTGAGTCACGGTACACAAGGGCAAGAAGGGGCAATCAGGGGAGACTCGGGAGGGGGGGGTGCAGAGAGTCTCGTGTGTTGCATTTCACGCCCTCACGCCCCCCATTTTCTACTTCGGGTGCAGCAGCTCGGTAATGTGGCCGCTAATGGGGTACTAATGGATCATGCAACACTCAACGAGCAGGCGAGGCACGACGCATGCCGGGAAGGGTCACGGAAGAGGATCGAACTGCGGATCAACGAAGTGCTAACCATACTATTTTTTTCTTCTTTCTCTCACTAACTCTCTCTTTCGAAGAAGAAAAAGAAGAAGAAGAAGAAAAATAAAGATGAAGAAGAAAGACAAACAGATAGACAGACAGACATAAACGTAGAATAGAAAGAAGGATGGGAAGAATATAAAAAATAATAGGCAGAAGCTTATGATGGGATCCTTTTTTAGAGGGTGAGAAAATGAGGGAAAGGGAGACAAAACC
>JACEEZ010013680.1:5000-7500 GCA_016584305.1 Chionoecetes opilio
ATATAATTCGGGCTGCTCCTGAATAGTACGTTCGCCAAGCATGACTACTTTTGCCATACAATTTAATAAAATACCATCAGATGACCAGTGATTCAGTACTCTCATTTCAGTGCAGATTAAATTTTATTCTGTGTAGAAGGACCCAAAAGCTGCCAAGCTAGACAGTTCACCCTGATATAAAGAACTTTATGGTTTACTAATAAATAGTTTCGTTTAACCTTTTCATGGATTTCATAAAGTCTTCAGTTTTTCAGAGATATTCAGTCATCACTTACTATTCTGTTAGCATTATTCAATGACCAATTTATCATTAGCTCGATCACATATGACCAAAAATAATTATCATCTCTATAGTTCTAGGCAGTGCAAGACTGTGTATTAAACTGCCTAAGATCCACAATCTATCGCAGGACCCAAAAGCTGCCAAGCCAGACAGTCAGGCGCAGATCACAACACTAGAGAGATACATGCACATCGCCAGGGTACACATACAAGACTGCCAGATCGAATAAATAACTGTGAAGGATTTCACAGGCTGGGTTTTACTCATTTAAGTCTTACAATGTTACCAAAGACTCGAAATGTGTGTGTGTGTGTGTGTGTGTGTGTGTGTGTGTGTGTGTGTGTGGTGTGTGTGTGTGTGTGTGTGGGTGTGTATGGGGTGTTGTGTGTGTGTGTGTGTGTGTGTGTGTGTGTGTGTGTGTGGTGTGTGTGTGTGTGTGTTGTGTGTGTGTGTGGAGAGAGAGAGAGAGAGAGAGAGAGGAGAGAGAGAGAGAGAGAGAGAGAGAGAGAGAGAGAGAGAGAGGAGAGAAGAGGAGAGAGAGAGTGAGAGTGAGAGCGAGAGCGAGAGAGAGAGAGAGAGAGAGAGAGAGAAGAGAAGAGAGGAGAGAGAGAGAGAGAGAGAGAGAGAGAGAGATGAGAGAGAGAGAGAGAGAGAGTGTGTGGCAGAAACAAAGTGCAGAGCCAATCAATAAATATCTTTTTGACTACCTTCAGCTCTGACCAACCACAATTTATCGAGCTAAACAACAGGTAGGCAGCGGGACACATGTACACAATTGTTAATTGAAAGAAAACACGCACACAACAAACACGCCACCATCCACACGCCGCCTCGCACCAGCATAAAGCGCTGTTCTCACTTGCCCATCAGATAACTGAGGTAATTAGATTGGTGTTCCTCTGTCGGGTTGCGGGTCCCTCCCCTCTCCATCACTCTCTCTCTCCCTTTGACAATCTTGCATTTTTTCCTTTGCTCGTAGAGAGAGGAAGAGACATCGCCCGCAGGAAGATAAAACAGCCAGTAAGGAGATTAAGAGGACCTCGATTATGACATTAGTAGTGCAGAGACAATAAAGGCAACAGGAAGTGCAATGTGGAGGGGAGCCGCGATCGTATCCTCAAACCCTTTCAACACTCTTGCAAAGCTGCATCTCCATTGATTATTGTGCCTTGCTGATGAATTTACGCCTCTGCCGTACCCTGTTCCATCCGCCTCCTGACTATTGCCTCCCTCTGTGTCTGTGGATGCAGGCGCGGGCAACAACAGAATCAAGAGAGACAGTACCTCTGGAATCAGTGGAGGCAAGGCAAACAGACAAGCACCAGCGCCGAACACCACGACTATAAACGCCTCAACGATCAAAGCTGAGCCAATCGCGGAGGATCACTGAACCGTGCGTCTAAAACAAACGGGATTGAATTCTCCACGATGAAAGCCGCCAGATTTTCTCCATGCCCGGAAAAGGGTTCCTGGATTTATCTATCTCGACGCTCAACATTTTTTTTCTTTCTTATTTTGGTTCACTATTATTTTTGGGTGGAGTCGTTGATTTCCTTTGAAGAGCGTGAATACAGGAACGGTGAAAGACAATGTGTGTGTGTGTGTGTGTGTGTGTGTGTGTGTGTGTGTGTGTGTGTGTGTGTGTGTGTGTGTGTGTGTGTGTGTGGTGTGTGTGTGTGTGTGTGTGTGTGTGTGGGGTTGTGTGTGTGTGGTGTTGTGTGGGGTGTGGGTGTGTGTGTGGTGCGTGCGTGCGTGCGTGCGTCGTGCGTACGTGGTGTGTTTGTGTGTGGTGTGTGTGTGTGTGTGTGTGTGTGTGTGTGTGTGTGTGTGTGTGTGTGTGTGTTTTGTGTGTGTGTGTGTGTGGTGTGTGTGTGTGTAAATGTGTGTGACTCTATTCCTTTATCCTTTCCTCCTTCCATCAATATCTTCCCTCCAACTCTCTCTCTCTCTCTCCCTTTTCTCTCTCTCTCTCTTTTCTCTCTCCCCTCTCTCTCTCTCTCTCTCTCTCTCTCTCTCCTCTCCCCGCCTTTTCTCTCTCTCTCTCTTCCTCTCTTTCTCTCTTGCTTTCTCTCTTAGATTCTCTTCTATTGATGCATACATAGGGTGAAGAAGAGAAGAAGGATAAAGATGAGTAGAAGCAGAAGAACTTAGATAAAGAAGAGGAGGAGGAGGAGGAGGAGGAGGAGGAGGAGGACAAAGATGAGGAAGAGAAGGAGG
>JACEEZ010013680.1:12500-20000 GCA_016584305.1 Chionoecetes opilio
ATAACGGTAGAAGATAGTAAGATAAGCAACATTGCGACGGTGATTTAAAGATTGAACACAGTCAGTAAGAGGAGGGGAATTGATGAGACGAAAAGCTTTTGACTCAACCTTGTTTAGGAGAGCTGTATGATTGGATCCCCCCCAACCATGCGAGGCATACACCATACATGGGCAGCCCTAAGCCGGCCCAAAATAATAAATATAAATAATAAGCCAGAATAAATAATAAGGCACCTGTACAGAGCAAGCAACTGGGAGGTAGAAAAAATGGACGCAGGCGCTACAGGACACCGAACTTCATAGAAGCTGTTTTAGCAAGAGATAAGATGAGAAATTTCTAGTTCAGATTTTTAGTAAAGGATAGTCCTAGAATGTTCATTGCAGAAGAGGGAGACAGTTGAGTGTCGTTGAAGATGAGGGGATAGTTGTCTGGAAGGTTATGTCGAGTAGATAGGTGAAGAAATTGGATTTTTGAGGCATTTAATTAAGCAAGGTTTGCTTTGCCCAATCATAAATTATAGAAAGATCAGATGTTAGGCGCTCTGTGGCATCTTTTCGTGAAGCATTTAGTTCCTGTTGAGTTGAACGTCTAATGAACAACGTTGAAAAATGCAGGGTAGAATCATCAGCGTAGGAGTGGATAGAGCTTTGAGTTAGACTTAGATTATCATTAATGAATAACATAAATAGACTAGGTGATAGGACAGAACCCTGAGGAACACCACTATTGATAGACTTACGAGAAGAACAGTGACCGTCTACAGTAGCTGCAATAGAACGGTTAGAAAGTAAACTTAAGATGAAGGTGCAGAGAGAAGAATAGAAACCGTATAAGGGTAGTTTAGAAATTATGGATTTGTCCCAGACTCTATCAAAAGCTTTTGATATGTCAAGGGCAACAGCAAAAGAAAGTTTCACCGTCTCCCCTAAAGAAGGATGACCAAGATTCGGTTAGGAAAGCTAGAAGATCGCCTGTAGATTGCCCTTTACGGAAACCTTACTGACGATCAGATAGAAGATTGTGAGCAGATAGATGCTTAAGAATCTTCTTATTAAGCATGGATTCAAAACCTTTAAAAAGGCAGGAAGTCAAAGCTATAGGACGGTAGTTTGAAGGATTAGAACGTTCACCCTTCTTAGGAACAGGTTGAATGTGAGCAAACTTCCAGCAAGAAGGAAAGATGGAAGTAGATAGACAAAGACGGAAAAGTTTGACCAGGCAGGGTGCAACCACAGAAGCACATTTGTTGAGAACAATAGGAGGGACTCCGTCAGGACCGTAAGCCTTCCGAGGATCTAGGCCAGAAAGGACAAAGAAAATATAATTACGAAGCATCTTAATAATAGGCATAATATAGTCAGAGGGTGGGGAAGGAGGAATAAGCCCTTCATCAACCAGAGTAGAATTTTTAGCAAAGTATTGAGCAAAGAGTTCAGCTTTAGAAATGAGGCAGCTGCGGAACCATCTGGGTGAAGCTAAGGAGGGAAAGATGAAGAAGTAAAATTGTTAGATGTTTTTGGCTAGATGCCAAAAGTCACGAGAAAAGTTTTATGCAGAAAGATTTTTACATTTTCTATTGATGAAGGAGTTTTTGGTAAGTTGAAGAAAAGATTTGGCATGACTACGGGCAGACATATATAGGGCATGAGTTTCAAGAGATGGCTGGTTATGGTACCGTCTGTGAGCCGCATCTCTATCTTGGACAGCATGAGAACAAGCAGAGTTAAACCAAGGTTGACGAGCTTCATGATTATATAAATTGTGTGGAATGTATGCCTCCATGCCAGAGACAATGACCTCATTAATGTTTTCTGCACAAAGAGATGGGTCTCTGACACGGAAGCAATAACCATTCCATGGAAAATCAGAGTAGTACTGCCTTAGGTCCTTCCACTTAGCTGAGTTGAAATTTCAGAAGCACCTCCATTTAGGTGGGTACCGAGGCGACACCGGAGCCACAGGAGACAGTTAAAGAAATAATATTGTGATCGGAGGAGCCCAACGGAGAAAAAAGTTTCACAGAGTAAGCAGAAGGGTTAATAGTTAGGAAAAGGTTAAGAATGTTGGGCGTGTATCCAAGGCAGTCAAGACTACGGGTAGGGTGCTGCACCAGCTGCTCTAGGTCCGGTGAGGATAGCAAAGTTGTAGACTTGTTCACCGGGTTGGTCAGTGATTGAAGATGAAAGCCAATGCTGGTGGTGAACATTGAAATCCCCATGAATGGACATTTCTGTAAAAGGAAAATGAGATGTGATGTGCTCCATTTAGGATGTTGGATTGTCGAAGAATTTTACATAGTACGAGGAGTTAGGTTAAAGATATACAGCACCGATAAATTAAGTAAGAGAGTGACATTGAAGTCGAACCCAGATGGTAAAAAAATATGAAAATTCAAGACCGTGGGTACGAAAGCAAGTGATGTCGTTGCGTACATATACGCAACAGCCAGCTTGGATTGAAAATGAGAATAGAGACAGTAGGAGGAAAAAGAAAAGGGACTGCTGTCAGTGTTCAGTCTAGGGTACGCCGTATAACAAAAATTCTTTTTCTCAACTTTGGCATGCCAATTCCCTATGTAAAATGGAATTCTAAGACGATGTTATCTCCTCCCATTTTTGTATTTGAGCAATTCTTACTATGCAAAATCGCACTTTTATATTGCACCCTTATCGAATAATGCTTATATGAGTACGCAGTGTCCGGTTGGTCCTGTTTATTGCATCATGCACCTATATGAGTTCCAAATGACTAGCGTGGTAAGCTCTTTCTGATCAGTTGGTTCATCAGGCACTACATCACAGTGTCACAGCCTCTACGTTGGCCTAGAACGTGTCCATCATGTCCTTCTTAGACCTGAAGCAGGGCATGGTCTCCCGGTGGTGGGCCCGAGCCCGGATGAACCGTCTCTGGCCTGCTGCCCCACCACTGCTGCTGCAGCCTCTGTCACCTGCTTCACGACTCTTTCGGTGCTCTGAGTGTGGATAGAGAACTCCGGAACCTCGTACGGCTTGACCAGGATCTCTTGGATCTGATCCCCGGACAGTGAACAGGTGAATGCCGGCTCGTGCACCTGCCCAGGCTGCCAGCTGATCAGTGTCTGCAAGCTGGTGGCTGACAAGTTCAGCTTGGGTGTGATGCGAGGTCTTACATTGGTGTCCCCATACTTCTTGCCAGCCCTCAGCTTCAAAATCTGGGTCACGGCGAACCTGCGGTCGTCCTCACTCTGACTCGCCATCAGCGAGAGGAGGACACATTCTGAGTGTGCGAACCATGCTCCTGTCCGCACGTAGAAGGTCACAGCTGTTTGGACCTTCTTGGGCTGCGACCTCATCACTCTGAGCTGCGTGAGGATGTGCTTGGGGCCGTCTTCTAGTCTGTGGTGAACCTTGATGTCGTAGTAGAGTTTGAAGTACACCTGCAGGCAGTACTTGACTTGACTAGGATTTCCAGGGTGTTCAGTTCTTTGCCCGTCAGTCCATGCTTTCTGGTCCACATGTACACGAGCGACTGGGCTGTGGTGAGCCATCTGGAGTGGGACACCTTGCCACACTTGATCTCCTGCAGCTCGGACTGTTGAACGCCCCGCTTCACAGCCTGGACCAGCTGGTAGGAGACCTGCTGGTCAGTGGACATGTTGACCAGGATATACTCCGGTATCTCCGTGAGATCTTCACCGCCTGGCACTCCTATGAACTCTGCGTTGTACTGCATCTCATTCACGCTGGACAGCAGACTGCACACTGGACCCATGAAGCCAGTGTCAGATGAGGTAGGCCCGTCGATGCTGGTGATAAGGTGACGCAGGGGCAACTCGTTTGCGTGCAACACGCATATACTCCAGAAGAGCTTGCGTCCCAGCATCTTCTCCAAATGGGCGTGAGTACCACCCTTCCACCCCGTGTTGGCCCTAGTTGAGTCACCTTGCAGTACGATCAGTGAGTCGTTGGAGTCGTATGTCACCAGCAGATCATAGAGAGCCTGAGCCACCTTGAACGCAGGCTTCTCAGGTGGCACCGGGTCCTCTGGTACAAAGTGCCAAAGGTACCTTCCAGATGGCTCCTCTGTCACTGACACATGCTCCTCCCTGATCAACCTTGGGTGCAGTTTCCCATAGCTGTCAGGCACCATCGCCCTGGTCTTACCCTTCCTCTCAACGTAACCCAATCCAACTATTTTGGTACCCTGGTGCTTCCCCTGGTCAAGGTCCCTGGCCGATGCCATGGCATCCTGCCTGGCCCTCCTCAACTTGTTAGGATAGCAGACCAGGTACGACATGTCTGGAGAGAGGTGGCCGTCAGTGATAAGGTCCTGGAGGAATCCAGAAGCCAAGGCAGCAGCAGCAGTGGGCGGAACGTCGAACCGGATGCTTGCCAGCGCCAGGTTCCGGACTGGCATTGTGTTTTTTCTTGCAGCTGGCTTGTCCAGGTACTGCATCACAAGGGGTACCAGGGACCCCAGCCTCTCCCTGAGCAGTCGGTCTACCAGTATGGCAGCCTCCTGTTGCTCCTGCCTCTTTCCTCTGAGTGGCAGGGTGAACGACTCCTCCGTCCCATCCTCAGAATCCTGGTGATCTTCAGCCTGGCCCAGGAACATCTGCTCCTGCAGCTCAAGACGTCTGACCTTTTCATCTTTCTGCTTCGCTTCTTCAGCTTAGCCCCTCTCCAACTGCTTTCTCTTGCTGCTTTCACTTGTCTATGCGCTCATTCTTGTTCTACCCCTGTCATCATCATGCACTCTCCTCCCCAACTTTGATGCCTCTGGTAGTACAGCCACTCCAGGTCTAAAGTAGGGACTTTGCTAGCCAGGGGGCAGTCACACTGTACGTGTGCTCTCGCGTGGCACAGCTGGGGGTTGGAGCAGTGGGATCCTGGTCCTTGCAGAGGAAGATCGTGTGAGGGCAGGCCGTTATGTCAAACAGCCTGTCCATATTCTTCTCCACGAATTCCTTACTGCTTTATTGCTCTGTCTCTCACCACTGTCACTAACCTCTCTTCCAAAAATTATCTATCCTTCTGGTCACGGACCGGTCAATAACAACCACTGGAGGTTGCAAACTGGGCGTTGATTTCTTCCACGGGCAAGCACCATGGGGTCAGATCCTTCGCAATGTCTATCACTGGTACCCCGCTTGTCAACACCCTCCCGGATGCCGCTGAGTTCTTGGAGAAGGATTCCCCTCTTCATCACGCCGCGATACGTAGGCACCTCACTCTCAGCAAACTCTCGTCCACCGCCAACAAAGGCGACCAACTTGGATCCAGAACTCTGTCTAGTTGCGGGCTTCGACCCCCTTGGTTTACAAGGAGAAGCCATCCTGAAAAAGACGATCAAGAATTGATGATAGGTGCAAATGAAGCCGTTACTTTAGCGGGGCTAAGCTATGTTTTGCATATAGATATAAAAGTCCATTTTTGCATAGCAAGAAGTGCTCAAACCAAAAAGTTGAAGGGGACAAACCACCCTTAAAATTCAATTTTACATAAGAAAACACCCTGCCAAATTCGAAATAATCTATATTTCACTTTTCATTGGACCTACGGCGTACCCTAGACTGTTCACAGATACCTGTTTCGGTGAGGAAAAGAAGATGAGGTTTAGATGAGGAGAGGTGATGATTCACAGATTAAAAATTAGATCTAAGACCGCGAATGTTGCAGAAGTTTATATAAAGAAGGTTAGAGGAAGTATTAAGACACCTCAAGTCGTTACCAATAAGACGGTCCGGTCCGATCTGTGAATATTTGTGGTCCCCTCCTGTTACGTGAACCCATCTGATAAAAGTGATGAAAATGACGATAAACAGAAGAAAACATGATGACATGAATAAAAGATATACAGAACCATTGATAACAGTAGAACTGGATGTGACACTCCGCCGCCACGCGCGGTGGACGCTGCAGTACTGGCCCCATAGCCAGTCTGCTGGCCCATTCACTTGCTGCATATGACTATCATATAGACTGGTTTATCAGTATATATGATATACTGTTATCTTCGTAAATGTTTGTTCTATAATATTATCAAATAAAAAACAGTAAAACACATTAAAGAAATGCCATTACAAGACTCTGAAGAAATATGCATGAACTTAATATGTACTTCAACTCTTCGCCATTTAAAACTTTGCGAGTCAACTTTTATGATGAAGGATATCAATAGAAGCGCAAATTTATTAGCTTTCAATTGATGTATTTCGTTTTCTGATAAATTAATTAGAACCATGCATAAATTACCGTTAACTAAATAAATAAAATCATCAATCGGGTAGTTTTCCCGATTTATGAGGTTATTTATTTACTTATATATTTCGTTTTCTGATAAATGAATTAGCACCACGTACAAATTAGCGTTCACTAAATAAATAACCTCATCAATCGGGCAAATTATCCGATTGATGATTTTATTTATTTATTTAACGGTAATTTATGCATGGTTTTAATTAATTTATCAGAACACGAAATATATCAATGGATAGCTAATAAAATTGCGCTTCTATTGATACCATTCATCATAAAAGTTGACTCGCAAAGTTTTAAATGGCGAAGAGTTGAAGTAAATATTAAGTTCATGCATATTTCTTCCGAGTCTCGTAATGGCATTTCTTTAGTGTGTTATACTGTTTTTTATTTGATAATATTATAGAACAAACATTTACGAAGATAACAGTATATCATATATACTGATAAACCAGTCTATATGATAGTCATATGCAGCAAGTGAATGGGCCAGCAGACTGGCTATGGGGCCAGTACTGCAGCGTCCACCGCGCGTGGCGGCGGAGTGTTACATCCGGTTCTGCTGTTATCTATGACAGAACATAATGAAAACTAATGAAAGGAAAGACGTAAGAAAATACAAGGAAAGTATACCTAGACATATATATGGGTTGGATCGTGAGGAAAATATAGTAGAAAAGGAGAGGTATAGGAAAGGGGTTGAAAGAGATTACGAATAGTGATGAAAAAGAAAATAGCCAGGAAAACACAATGGAAATAACAGGTAGGAAACAAAGGAAGAAATAGCAAGGCAAATTCGAGGGAAGGGTGAGGAAGAAAAGAGGGGGAAAGAAAAGGGAAGGAAAGGTAATGAAAATGACGGAAAGAAAATAGAAGAAAGTAAGAAGAAGGGTAAGCAAAGTGGTGAGGGAAAGAAAGGGCAAAAAAGGTGTGAAAGAGGTAGAAATAAAAAAGGGAGGAAGAAATTGCAAGGGTATACTGAGGAAAGGAGAAAATTGAAAATAGTGGAGGGAGAAGAAAAGGAAAATTATTGAAAGTGGTGGAATAGAAAGGATAGGAGAGTGATAGAGAGAAAAGGTAATGAAAGGTAACGAAAAATGTGAGAAAAAAGAAAGGATATTGGTGGAAAGAAAACAAAATGAAGAAAACAAGTCAGGAAAATACGGGAAGGGGAAAGAAAGGAAAATAGTAAAGAAGTATATAAAGACAAAATAATAAAAACGATGGCAGGAAAATAAAGAAAAGGAAAGGGAAGAAAAGGTA
>JACEEZ010013680.1:25000-32500 GCA_016584305.1 Chionoecetes opilio
AACCTTACTGACGATCAGATAGAAGATTGTGAGCAGATAGATGCTTAAGAATCTTCTTATTAAGCATGGATTCAAAACCTTTAGAAAGGCAGGAAGTCAAAGCTATAAGACGGTAGTTTGAAGGATTAGAACGTTCACCCTTCTTAGGAACAGGTTGAATGTGAGTAAACTTCCAGCAAGAAGGAAAGGTGGAAGTAGATAGACAAAGACGGAAAAGTTTGACCAGGCAGGGTGCAACCACAGAAGCACATTTTTTGAGAACAATAGGAGGGACTCCGTCAGGACCGTAAGCCTTCCGAGGATCTAGGCCAGAAAGGACAAAGAAAATATAATTACGAAGCATCTTAATAATAGGCATAATATAGTCAGAGGGTGGGGAGGGAGGAATAAGCCCTTCATCAACCAGAGTAGAATTTTTAGCAAAGTATTGAGCAAAGAGTTCAGCTTTAGAAATGAGGCAGCTGCGGAACCATCTGGGTGAAGCTAAGGAGGGAAAGATGAAGAAGTAAAATTGTTAGAAGATGTTTTTGGCTAGATGCCAAAAGTCACGAGAAAAGTTTTATGCAGAAAGATTTTTACATTTTCTATTGATGAAGGAGTTTTTGGTAAGTTGAAGAAAAGATTTGGCATGACTACGGGCAAGACATATATAGGGCAGAGTTTCAAGAGATGGCTGGTTATGGTACCGTCTGTGAGCCGCATTCTCTATCTTGGACAGCATGAGAACAAGCAGAGTTAAACCAAGGTTGACGAGCTTCATGATTATAAAAATTGTGTGGAATGTAGGGGCCTCCCTGCCAGAGACAATGACCTCATTAATGTTTTCTGCACAAGAGATGGGCCCTCTGCCCACGGAGGCATTTCCTTTCCCAATGGAAATCAGAGTAGTACTGCCTTTAGGTCCTTTCCCAAACTTAGCTGAGTTGAAAATTTCAGAAGCCCCTCTATTTAGGTGGGTACCGAGGCGACACCGGAGCCACAGGAGACAGTTAAGAAATAATATTGTGATCGGAGGAGCCCAACGGAGAAAAAGTTTCACAGAGTAAGCAGAAGGGTTAATAGTTAGGAAAAGGTCAAGAATGTTGGGCGTGTATCCAAGGCAGTCAAGATACGGGTAGGGTGCTGCACCAGCTGCTCTAGGGCCGGTGAGGATAGCAAAGTTGTAGACTTGTTTCACCAGTTTGGTCAGTGATTGAAGATGAAGCCAATGCCTGGTTTGGGGAACATTGAAATCCCCATGAATGGACATTTCCTGTAAAAGGAAAATGAGATGTGATGTGCTCCATTTAGGATGTTTGGATTTGTCGAAGAATTTTACATAGTACGAGGAGTTAGGTTAAGATATACAGCACCGATAAATTAAGTAAGAGAGTGACATTGAAGTCGAACCCAGATGGTAAAAAAAATATGAAAATTCAGACCGTGGGTACGAAAGCAAGTGATGTCGTTGCGTACATATACGCAACAGCCCGCTTGGGTTGAAAATGAGAATAGAGACAGTAGGAGGAAAAAGAAAAGGGAAATGCTGTCAGTGTTCAGTCTAGGGTACGCCGTATAACAAAAATTCTTTTTCTCAACTTTTCATGCCAATTCCCCATGTAAAAAGGAATTCTAAGAGATGTTATCTCCTCCCATTTTGCATTTGAGCAATTCATTACTATGCAAAATCGCACTTTTATATTGCCACCCTTATCGAATAATGCTTTATGATACGCAGTGTCCGGTTGGTCCGTTTATTGCATCATGCACCTATATGAGTTCCAAATGACTAGCGGGGTAAGCTCTTTCTGATCAGTTGGTTCATCAGGCACTACATCACAGTGTCACAGCCTCTACGTTGGCCTAGAACGTGTCCATCATGTCCTTCTAGACCTAAGCAGGGCAATGGTCTCCCGGGGGGGGCCCCGACCCCCGGATGAAACCCGTCTCTGGCCGCTGCCCCACCACTGCTGCTGCAGCCTCTGTCACCTGCTTCACGCCCTTTTTCGGTGCTCTGAGTGTGGATAGAAAACTCCGGAACCTCGTACGGCTTGACCAGGATCTCTTGGATCTGATCCCCGGACAGTGAACAGGTGAATGCCGGTCGTGCACCTCCCCCAGGCTGCCAGCTGATCAGTGTCTGCAAGCTGGTGGCTGACAAGTTCAGCTTGGGTGTGATGCGAGGTCTTACATTGGTGTTCCCATACTCCTTGCCAGCCCTCAGCTTCAAAATCTGGGTCACGGCGAACCGCGGTCGTCCTCACTCTGACTCGCCATCAGCGAGAGGAGGACATTTTTCTGAGTGTGCAAAACCCCATCCCTCTGTCCGCACGTAGAAGGTCACAGCTGTTTGGACCTTCTTGGGCTGCGACCTCATCACTTTTTGAGCTGCGTGAGGATGTGTTGGGGCCGTCTTTAGTCTGTGGTGAACCTTGATGTCGTAGTAGAGTTTGAAGTACACCTGCAGGCAGTTACTTGACTTGACTAGGATTTCCAGGGTGTTCATTCTTTGCCCGTCAGTCCATGCTTTCTGGCCCACATGTACACGAGCGACTGGGCTGTGGTGAGGCCATCGGGAGTGGGACACCTTGCCACACTTGATCTCCTGCAGCTCGGACGTTGAACGCCCCGCTTCACAGCCTGGACCAGCGGTAGGAGACCTGCTGGTCAGTGGACATGTGGACCAGGATATACTCCGGATCTCGTGAGATCTTCACCGCCTGGCACTCCTATGAACTCTGCGTTGTACTGCATCTCATTCAGGGCTGGACAGCAGACTGCACACTGGACCATAAAGCCAGTGTCAGATGAGGTAGGCCCGTCGATGCTGGTGATAAGGTGACGCAGGGGCAACTCGTTTGCGTGCAACACGCATATACTCCAGAAGAGCTTGCGTCCAGCATCTTCTCCAAATGGGCGTGAGTACCACCCTTCCACCCCGTGTTGGCCCTAGTTGAGTCACCTTGCAGTACGATCAGTGAGTCGTGGAGTCGTATGTCACCAGCAGAATCATAGAGACCCTGAGCCACCTTTGAACGCAGGCTTCTCAGGTGGCACCGGGTCCTCTGGTACAAAGTGCCAAAGGTACCTTCCAGATGGCTCCTCTGTCACTGACACATGTCCTCCCTGATCAACTTTGGGTGCAGTTTTCCCATAGCTGTCAGGCACCATCGCCCTGGTCTTACCTTCCTCTCAACGTAACCCAATCCAACTATTTTGGTACCCCGGTGTTCCCCTGGTCAAGGTCCCTGGCCGATGCCATTTGGCATCCTGCCTGGCCCTCCTCAGCTTGTTAGGATCGCAGACCAGGTACGACATGTCTGGAGAGAGGTGGCCGTCAAATGATAAGGTCCTGGAGGAATCCAGAAGCCAAGGCAGCAGCAGCAGTGGGGGGAACGTTCGAACCGGATCTTGCCAGCGCCAGGTTCCGGACTGGCATTGTGTTTTTTCTTGCAGCTGGCTTGTCCAGGTACTGCATCACAAGGGGTGCCAGGGACCCCAGCCTCTCCCTGAGCAGTCGGTCTACCAGTATGGCAGCCTCCTGTTGCTCCTTCCTCTTTCCTCTGAGTGGCAGGGTGAACGACTCCTCCGTCCCATCCTCAGAAAACCTGGTGATCTTCGCCTGGCCCAGGAACATCTGCTCCTGCAGCTCAAGACGTCTGACCTTTTATCTTTCTGCCTTTGCTTCTCAGCTTAGCCTCCTCTTCCAACTGCTTTTTTCTTTGCTGCTTTCACTTGTCTATGGGGTCTCATCTTGTCTACCCCTGTCATCATCATTGCACTCTTCCTCCCCAACTTTGATCCTCTGGTAGTACAGCCACTCCAGGTCTAAAGTAGGGACTTTGCTGGCCCGGGGGCAGTCACACTGTACGTGTGCTCTCGCGTGGCACAGCTGGGGGGTTGGAGTAGTGGGATTCCTGGTCCTTGCAGAGGAAGATCGTGTTTGAGGGGGCAGGCCGTTATGTCAAACAGCCTGTCCATATTCTTCTCCACGAATTCCTTTACTGCTTTAGTTGCTCTGTCTCTCACCACTTCACTAAACCTTTTTTCCAAAAAATTATCTATCCTTCTGGTCACGGACCCCGGGCAATAACAACCACTGGAGGTGCAAACTGGCGTTTGATTTCTTCCACTGGGCAAGCCACCATGGGGGTCAGATCCTTCGCAATGGGCTCTCACTGGGTACCCCCGCTTGTCAACACCCTCCCGGATGCCGCTGAGTTCTTGGAGAAGGATTCCCCTCTTCATCACGCCGCGATACGTAGGCACCTCACTCTCAGCAAACTCTCCTCCACCGCCAACAAAGGCGACCAACTTGGATCCAGAACTCTGTCTAGTTGCGGGCTTCGACCCCCTTGGTTTTTCAAGGAGAAGCCATCCTGAAAAAGACGATCAAGAATTGATGATAGGTGCAAATGAAGCCGTTACTTTAGCGGGGCCCAAGCTATGTTTTGCATATAGATATAAAAGTCCATTTTTGCATAGCACAGTTTTGGTTGCTCAAAACCCAAAAAGTTGAAGGGGACAAACCACCCTTAAAATTCAATTTTACATAAGAAAACACCCTGCCAAATTCGAAATATTCTATATTTCACTTTTCATTGGACCTACGGCGTACCCTAGACTGTTCACAGATACCTGTTTCGGTGAGGAAAAGAAGATGAGGTTTAGATGAGGAGAGGTTTATGATTCACAGATTAAAAATTAGATCTAAGACCGCGAATGTTGCAGAAGTTTATATAAAGAAGGTTTTGAGGAAGTATTAAGACACCTCAAGTCGTTACCAATAAGACGGTCCGGTCCGATCTGTGAATATTTTGTGGTCCCCTCCTGTTACGTGAACCCCTCTGATAAAAGTGATGAAATGACGATAAACAGAAGAAAACATGATGACATGAATAAAAGGATATACAGAACCATTTATAACAGTTTGAACTGGATGTGACACTTTTCCCCCGCCACGCGCGGTGGACGCTGCAGTACTGGCCCCATAGCCAGTCTGCTGGCCCATTCACTTGCTGCATATGACTATCATATAGACTGGTTTATCAGTATATATGATATACTGTTATCTTCGTAAATGTTTGTTCTATAATATTATCAAATAAAAAACAGTAAAACACATTAAAGAAATGCCATTACAAGACTCTGAAGAAATATGCACGAACTTAACATGTACTTCAACTCTTCGCCATTTAAAACTTTGCGAGTCAACTTTTATGATGAAGGATATCAATAGAAGCGCAAATTTATTAGCTTTCAATTTGATGTATTTTTTGTTTTTTTGATAAATTAATTAGAACCATGCATAAATTACCGTTAACTAAATAAATAAAATCATCAATCGGGTAGTTTTCCCGATTTATGAGGTTATTTATTTACTTATATATTTCGTTTTCTGATAAATGAATTAGCACCACGTACAAATTAGCGTTCACTAAATAAATAACCTCATCAATCGGGCAAATTATCCGATTGATGATTTTATTTATTTATTTAACGGTAATTTATGCATGGTTTTAATTAATTTATCAGAACACGAAATATATCAATGGATAGCTAATAAAATTGCGCTTCTATTGATACCATTCATCATAAAAGTTGACTCGCAAAGTTTTAAATGGCGAAGAGTTGAAGTAAATATTAAGTTCATGCATATTTCTTCAGTCTCGTAGGGCATCATTTCTTTAGTGTGTTTTACTGTTTTTTATTTGATAATATTATAGAACAAACATTTACGAAGATAACAGTATATCATATATACTGATAAACCAGTCTATATGATAGTCATATGCAGCAAGTGAATGGGCCAGCAGACTGGCTATGGGGCCAGTACTGCAGCGTCCACCGCGCGTGGCGGCGGAGTGTTACATCCGGTTCTGCTGTTATCTATGACAGAACATAATGAAAACTAATGAAAGGAAAGACGTAAGAAAATACAAGAAAAATATACCTAGACATATATATGGGTTGGATCGTGAGGAAAATATAGTAGAAAAGGAGAGGTATAGGAAAGGGGTTGAAAGAGATTACGAATAGTGATGAAAAAGAAAATAGCCAGGAAAACACAATGGAAATAACAGGTAGGAAACAAAGGAAGAAATAGCAAGGCAAATTCGAGGGAAGGGTGAGGAAGAAAAGAGGGGGAAAGAAAAGGGAAGGAAAGGTAATGAAAATGACGGAAAGAAAATAGAAGAAAGTAAGAAGAAGGGTAAGCAAAGTGGTGAGGGAAAGAAAGGGCAAAAAAGGTGTGAAAGAGGTAGAAATAAAAAAGGGAGGAAGAAATTGCAAGGGTATACTGAGGAAAGGAGAAAACTGAAAATAGTGGAGGGAGAAGGAAAGGAAAATTATTGAAAGTGGTGGAATAGAAAGGATAGGAGAGTGATAGAGAGAAAAGGTAATGAAAGGTAACGAAAAATGTGAGAAAAAAGAAAGGATATTGGTGGAAAGAAAACAAAATTAAGAAAACAAGTCAGGAAAATACGGGAAGGGGAAAGAAAGGAAAATAGTAAAGAAGTATATAAAGACAAAATAATAAAAACGATGGCAGAAAAATAAAGAAAAGGAAAGGGAAGAAAAGGTAGGGATATAAAAAGTTGATAGAATACCAGCAAGCACACCGACACACCGACACACACACACACACACGCACACACACACACACACACACACACACACACACAATAGGTTAATAATAGAGACGCGAAGCTGTTGTGATCACACGGACGAGACCCCTAGCACCCCGCCATCCACAACACACACCCTAACGACGCACCCACACAAGGGTCATAATATCCAAGGAGAAGACGCAAGATGTCACGCCCTTTTGCACCCCGGCGTCTGGAAATGTTAGGCGGGGAGTCGAGTGTTAAAGATGCAACACAGTGTTCTTAGCGCGGAGGCGAAGGGAGTGTTGTGGTGGCTGAGGAAGAGATGAGGTGAGGAATAAAGTAAGGAGATAAAAAAGAAGGAATGGAGGAGCGAGGGAAGGAGAAGGATGTTGTGTGGTCTGGCGAGGTATCCCTGATCTCTCCTATCTATTCGTGATGTAAAGGAGGAATACATAAGAATACTACATAGGAAGAACAGATACCAGAAGACCCTTTGGTCTATTGCGAGGGTAACTGCTGAACTATGATACTACTTACTAACAAACTACTCGTAAGAGAACAGGACAGCACAGAAAAAGGCTCCTCCCCGCCCGCCCCTCCTTCTAGGCGACAGGCCGACAGGAAAAAAAGTTGGAAAAGAACACCATGAGATAAACTAATGAAGATAGGTACATGGAAATTTTAAAGCAAAGATTGAAAGGAATGTATGGTAATCTTAACTACTGCTAGCACTATAATGTATCCGGGGGGTGTTATAAAATATTAGTCATGGGCAATATCAAAACCCATTTAATTTGTAGTACGCATCGTCTGCTTATAAATATGGTTATTGTGCTACCTTCGACAACATTACCTGGTAATTTGTTCTATCGATTGATTACTCTGACATTGAAATAATTATTTCGAAAAT
>JACEEZ010013680.1:35000-50000 GCA_016584305.1 Chionoecetes opilio
CGATCCATGTATAAACCTAAATTTTTGACCTGTGTGCTGGGGACGGACGTGGTGTCGTCAAACTTAATCATAGTATTCGCAGGTACTTTGTGCCCAGAAAACTGTCTGCTTCCAATGAATATACATTGTGTTTTAACTGGCATTGATCATCAGGCCATTATACTAAGAAAATATTCTTTTGCCTTATAAGGGTTGCTTCCGTTTCTTTAATGATGGTGTTTAAAGTTTTCGAGAGATCCACTGTGAAGAAATGAGTGTCTCAGCGTACTGGACTAGTGTACAGTCATTGAAATGTTTAGCCATGTCATTGATATAAATAGTGAATAATACTGGTCCCAGGATGGAACCCTTGAGGGACGCCATAGCTGACATTTTCTTTTTTGATATTACTTTTTGTAACTTGACAGACTGACTTCTGTTACAAAGATAGCTGTTAAAGCCAGAAAGGGGGTCAATGTTAAGGTTAGAACATTTTCTTAGGAGGGAATACTGTGGCTGACACTGTCAAATGCTTTTGATATATCACATAATGTTAACAATGATATTTTCTTATTATCCATATTGATTTTATATTTTATCATTATCCACAGTTTTGAGCAGTTTCGGTAGAAAGCTTAGGTCTAAAACCATGCTGGCAGTTAGAGAGATACTTGTTATCTTCTAAGAAGTTTGAAAGCTGACTAGATACATTTTTTTCTAAAATCTTAGAGAGTACTGGTAAAAGAGAAATTGGGCGATAGTTAGTCACATTGTTCAAATCACCTTTCTTAAACAAAGGAATGACATGTGCTTGTTTCCAGGCCAGGGGAAATACACCGGTAACGATAGAAGTATTGATTATGCAAGTTAGGTAAAAGCCAATGATATATAAGGCATCCTTGATGAACTTTTTAAGCGATATCCCATCTGAGCCCACAGAACGAGTATCTTTCAGACTTTTTATTGTTAATATCACAGTATTAGTGTCCACGGGTTTAGGTATAAAATTAAATTTTTCACTCCCTCTATCACACTCTGTAATCAAGAGGTCCAACGAAGATAAGTGATTTTTCTGTAAAGTCTGTTGTGTTTGATCATAAGTTGTCTTTCCTACATTTGCAAAGAAATTATAAAATACGGCCTTCTCACTTACATTTTCGAATTCAAATGATTCAGAGCCACACTTCTTTGTAGGGACTAATTCTTTAATAAGATTCCATATACTAGATGAATTACCTTTAGAGTCATAGAATTTATTGACATAATATTCCTTTTTAGTTGTAGCAATACGAGACTTAATTGCTTTCTTTTCGTTAGTATAGTTTTGTTGCAAAGAAATGTTAGACCTGTCTCTCCTCAACTTACTGCGAGTATCATCACGTTTCTTCATGGCCAGACGCAAATCGTCATTAAGCCAAGGTGCTAAAGGTCTTTTAACTTCCTTGGTTACAAAGGGAGCACATTTGTCCAGACATATGGTAAAATTATTGTTAAAAATATTTTACTTTTAAGTCAAAATTGTCGGTGTTCATTATTTGATTAAGGTTTAAGACTGTTCCATAAGTAAATCACACGATAATCCTTACTATAAATTTTCCCAGATGACGAATTTTTTTTGTCTCTGGCTTTCGCTTAGGCCCTTTCTAATATTTACATTAATACTGATGAGGTCTGGTTGATATTATTTCCGGAAACAACAGATTTAGCTAAAACAAGGTTTTGTTTGTTGGTAATTATCAAATCTAGTAAAGTAGCTGATGTGGGTGTCACCCTAGTGGCCTCTTCTATCAAATGTGTAAGTTTATTGCAATTGATTATACCATTCAAATTTGTTTTTTCTTAGCAATAAGTCATCATTAAAATCACCTAATACATAAAACCCTTTCTTACTTATACATACTTGTCTAAAAATATCCTGAATATACTCAAAAGAAGCCACTGGGGCCTTAGGGTGCCTGTAACACATCCAATGTAACGGCTGGCAACATATGACTCTGAATACTCAGCCATAAGTCCTCTACATTGGGTTTGGTTTAGGAAGAGGTAGATCTATTATATTAGTTTTCAGTTGTTTGTTAACATAAATACATACAGTACACCTCCCCCAACGTTCCAGCATCACACCTAAAAAACTGAAAAAACTAGGTATGTTAATATGTTCATCAGGAGTTTCAGCACGAAAACCATGTTCACTCAAAACAAACACATCAATATCTCTATCAGATATAAGAAGCTTCATTTCATCAAATTAAACTGTAGGGACTGAGCGTTTATAGTTCAATAGTTATCAAATCCTTTCTAATAAACATACATGGGCAGATTCTTTTCGCCACACCCCTATCCGAGAGAGAGAGAGAGGAGAGGAGAGAGAGGAGAAGAGGAGAGAGAGAAAAGAGAGAGGGGAGAGAGAGGAGAGAGGGGAAGAGAGAGAGAGGAGAGAGAGAGAGAGAGAGAGAGAGGGAGAGAGAGAGAGAGAGAGAGAGAGAGAGAGAGAGAGAGAGAGAGAGAGAGAGAGAGAGAGAGAGAGGAGAGAGAGAGAGAGAGAGAAAAGAGAGAGAGGGGAGGAGAGAGAAGGAGAGAGAGGAGAGAGAAAAGAGAAGAGAGGAGAGGAGAGAGAGAGAGAGAGGATGAGAAAAGAAGAGAGAGGGAGAGAGAGAGAGAGATACATACCACACGTTATACCACACAGAATCGACGAGGAGTGGAATAGAAAAGTAGCAACTAATAGCGTAACAGCAAATTGGTGGACTTCAGGCAAGCCTCAACAACTAAAGGCTACCAACACTCGTCCGTCTTTTCCCCAATCAGCCGCCTCGGACCTCTGGTTTACTACTACGTCTGCTGCTACCCAGGCTGCTCCTAACTTGGCTGCTCCGACTACTAGTATCCCGGCCACTGGCATCCAGTTACCAGACCCCCGGCTACTACCACCCAAGCTACTTCCACCCCAGCCTCCAAACCCCCCGTTGCGGGTGTGTCCAGGCTGCTGTGCCAGCACCCAGGAACTCCATTAGAAACACGTGGCAACCACGACAACAATCAAAGAAATAGAGGCCAAATACAAAAATATCCTTCAGGTAACTCTGCTCCATCTCGCCCCACATGTCATAACCAGGATAGAGCCTTCTGCCAACACTGCAGGCGCAAGGGGCCCCTTGAAAAGAACTGCCTAAGGAAAATTTAAGTGCAGCTATTGTCTACGTACAGGACATTCTGTTCAAGAGTGTCATACTCGCATCACGCAGGAGAGACAAGATAGGTTCTTTGACAAGATCTCAACCGATAGGCACAGAACAACGCCTCCTTGTTCAGACACTCAGCTGCTTCCTCACCCCTTGTTCCCCTACTCCTGTCTTTTCCGTCACCCCAGCCTCTCACAGAAAACTGGGTTTCAGCATCAGGACAACAGACCCACACACCACAACCATACCCGCTTCACCCTGCCCCTGCCCAATCAAACACTCACCAGCCGCCGACCCATAGTCAACCGGCCTGGAAACTATGGTCGCCAGAAAAGTCCCGCGATCACATCACCATCATATCTGCCAATGTCAGAGGTCTCCAAACCAACATCGGGGCCCTGTTTAACACTCACTGATCCTCACAACCCGGACATCGTTGCGGCAAAGTAGAGACCTTCCTCAACAAGTAAAACCCCAGACAACTTTGGACAGATAAATGGATATACGAGGGGTGACATCGACGCGACAGGACACGCGGGACCTTGGTGGTATCGCTGTCTCCTTTCACAAAAGTTGTCGGTCCAGCCACTTGAAGTCACTCTACCAAACCATCTGGAGATGGTGTTTTTCAAAATAGGGAAACTCACCATCACATCACCATCACCATCACCATCACCGCTATCCTGCTGTGTGTGTGCTACCGCCCACAGGGCAGGGGAGGGAGCCTATTGAGTATCTGCAAAATCACCTGGATAACCTGTTGCAGCAAACACACCTGTGAGCACGTTGTCATCATAGGCGACTTTGAACCAACATTAGTTGCAAAGATCCTTTGATGACTTCCTCACAGTGTATGGTCTAACAAACCAAGTTGACTTCCCCACACACATTTTCGGTCATCACTTGACCCTGTCATCAGTGATTCCCAGACAGTGTCGTCACCTGTTCACCCCTGGTGCTGTAGGATCATCAGATCACATAGCGATCCTAGGTAAAATTTACAGGTGCAGCTCAGAGGGATCCCCCCATCACACGCACCAACTGGCTGTGGGGCAGAGCAGACTGGGACGGTCTATGTGACGCGCTGCAACAAACCCCCGGGAACACCCATTCTCGTCAATGATGTGGATACACAGGTACACACATTCACACGTACTCTGCTTGAACTCCAGAAGAAATATGTGCCAAGCCAGACTTACACTGCCCAGCCCCTTGATAAGCCCTGGTTTGGTTACCAATGTAGGATGGCTGCTGATGAAAAAAAGTCGTGCCTGGCGGCTCTACTCACGCCATCCAACCCACCTAACAAGGGCGTACAGACACGTTTGTGCAGCAATGAAAGAAATCCAACAATGGGCTCAACGACGCTGGAAAGGGACGACCTCAAAACCAAACTCAGTGGTCGTTCAGTGGGTAACAAGTCCTGGGGACTACATTAAACAGCAACAAGGTCTGACAAAGCGCCCACCAATACCTCCACTATTCAAGTCTGGACGGCACAGTGGCCACCAAGAACAAGACAAGGCCGAGGTACTCGCGGAATATTTTCCCAAACCCAAAATGACAGTACCTGATCCCCAGCGATCCATCCCAGTTGTGCCCATCCCCCCAATGCCAGCCTTTCTAACCTCCCCATAAACTAGGAGGAAAAGTTCGCCGACATTTAGTTCAGGTCGACACAAAAGAAGGCCTTGGGCCCAGACAACATTAGCCTTCATATCCTCAAGCGCTGCGCCTCTCAGCTAGCACCGCCCCTTGCTACTATCTTTCAGCACTGCCTCACTACTGAAAGGTGGCCCACCCTGTGGAAGGCTACCAGAGTGGTGGCAATACATAAGCAAGGCAAAAGAACTGACCCAAGAACTAAAGGCCCATCTCCCTTTTATCAGTTCTTGGCAAGACGCTGGAAGCTATAATTTCCAAAAAAGATATCGTCTTTCTTTACATCACACCACCTTTAAACATCAAGCAATTTGGCTTCCCAGCAAAAAAGGTCAGCGGCCGACCTATTGCTCCATCTGGTCCACCACATGGCATAAGGTCTGACCAAAGAAAGGACACATACGTCATTGCCTTGACATTGCGAAAAGCATTTTACAGGGTCTCACGGGCCTCATCACCAAACTGAAACAGTTTGGGTGTCCGCGGTCATCTGCTGCTCCTAACTACAAGACTACTGCGGGACAGAATTCTCAGAGTGGTGGTGGGCGGTCAAAACCTCAGAGGAACACCCGGGTCTTTGCCAAAGGGTCCCCCAGGGCAGTGTGCTCGGCCCTCTCCTCTGGAATGTATTCTTCAATGATTTGCTCCAGCTCATCCCAGAGGCACATGCATATGCCGATGACTGCACCCTTACATTCCCCTGCGACAGTGGTGATCACCGCACGACTGTCGCTCACATAAATCAGGTCCTCCAAACCGTCATCTCATGGGGTCGTCTCATGTTGGGTTTGTACCTATGGGTATTTGGGGTTTATTTAATTCATTTATTTTTTCTTTGCTGTATTTGATAGATTGGGGATAATTAACACTTGTTTCACTTATTGTTGTGCTGACGAGCTGGTGAAAATAAAGTTGTTGACACTCAGCCGCCATACTGCTTACACCTCCTGCTTGTGGCTGCCTGTACTTGAGCCGCTTTTCAGTCCATGCTCTTTGCCTGGTCGTCCCCTGCTGATTGCTGTTCCTGGGGTGATCAGATGGCAAGTGGATCTCGCTCCAGAGAAAACCCAGGCGATGCTCATCTCCCGACGACAACGTCCTCCTGATACTCCCATCCCTACCATCTTACTGGGTGGGAGGCCGGTGCCCCTGCAGACGTCCCTCACCATACTTGGGGTGGAAGTGAATAGCGTCCTGACCTTCACCGACCACATCCGAACCATTGCAAGGAAAGCCGCCTGGAAACTTAGCTGTGTCCGGCGTGTCTCACACCTTCCTGACTCCCAAGGGATCACCACTTTATATGCAGCTCAAGTCCGCTCCCTTATGGAATACGCCCCTCTCACGTGGTCTTTCTGCCCACCTTCGTACCTGAGCCTTCTTGACAAGGTACAGGCCCGAGCCCAACGGTTAATACGTCTGAAGGCTCTGCAGGACCAGCTTCTCCCTCCTCTGCCCAACCTTGCAGCAGCGTCGCCGGACGTAGCAGGTCTGTGCGTCGTTTACAAGACACACAAGCAGGGATGTCCCGCACCTGGCTTCTCTCCGACAGCCCTGGGCAAGACCACACGGCCACACCACACGAACTGCTGCTACCAGGGACCATCAACTGATCGTCCCTTTTGCCAGGACGGAGACCTCTCTGCGTGCCTTCCTTCCACGCTACACAAGAATGTGGAACCGCATGGTACAGCAGACACAGCTTCACTCTACCTCGTCACTCCAGACCTTCAAAAGTGCTGTGAACGCTTGGATAAAGCAGCCATAGTATTAAGTACCTACCTGTATACCTGTAAACCCTGCTTAAGTTCAACTATGTCTATATATATATATATATATATATATATATATATATATATATATATATTATATATATAAATAAATATATATATATATTATATATATATTATATATAAATATATATAATATTATATATATTATATATATAATATATCATATATATATAAATATATTAAAAATAAAATATATATATTTTAAATATAAAACCCCTAGTTGAACTTAAGCCCGGGTTTACATATACAGGGAGTATTAATCATAGGAGCTGCATTTACCACGTCAGCTGTTCACCCCCCCGCTCCCCACTGGGAACCTATAAACAAAAAAGAAAAAATAAAATAAAATTAGAAGGTAAATGAGAAGATGACAGAAAACCTTAGAGTGAAAAGTGAATAGAGAAAAGATTAGAGTAGAAAAGAGTAGAAGAGAAAAACAATTAAGAAAAAGAGTTAGATCAGTATGTAGCATGTCCATTGTAAAACATAAGTGAAATTAAAAAAAATAAAAAAATAAAGAAAGTAAGAAGGGAGGAAAAACTAAATTCCAAGTAGGGGAAAGAACCAAAAAAAGGGATGGGAAAAAAAAAGGAAAAAAAAAAAAAAAAAAAAAAAACCCCCCCCCGAAAGGGGAAGAGAAGAGTGAAAGGGGAAGGAAAGAAGGGAAAAAAAGGGGGGAAAAAGGGGGAGAGGAAGAAAGGGGGAGGGGGAAGGCGGGGAGAGAGGAAGAAGGGGGGGGAGAGGAAGGGGAAAAAAAAATAAAAAAAAAAAAAAAAAAAAAAAAAAAAAAAAAAAAAAAAAAAAATTTTTTTTTAAAAAAAGAATAAAAAAAAAAAAAAATATAAAAAATGGAATAGACACAGTTCAATCTGTAAGCAGAGGTTTAAAGGGTGAACAGTGGATTAAAGAGCCTAGTATAAGTCACCTACCTTTACCGACCCTGCAGTTCACATGTCACTTTTGAAGGTATAGCGACATATATGAACTTATATAATCATATTATTAGTAGTGAAAAATAAAATGAAAAAATTAGAAGGTAACATATGTACATTATTGTACATGTAAAATTTCATTTAGTAGTGAAATAGTGAATTAGAGAAATAGAGAATTTAGAATAGTAACCCATGTATGTATGTTAAGCAGGATAATCTACACATTCCTAAAGTCAAAGATAGTTCTCAGTAGTCCAGCTGACTGTAAAGTCAGCTGTGACTGCTCCTGACTGTACAACCTATAAGAATAAAAAAATAAAAAAATAAAAAAAAAAAAAAAAAACACACGAGGAGAGAGAGAGAGAGAGAGAGCATACAAGAGAGGGAGAGGAGAGAGAGAGAAGAGAGAGAGAGAGAGAGAGAGAGCATGAAGAGAGAACGAGGGAGAGAGAGGAGAGAGGAGAGAGAGAGAGAGAGAGAGAGAGAGAGAGAGAGATCGAGATTGAGAGAGAGAGAGAGAGAAATTGATATTGATATTGATATATTGTATTTGGCCATGTAGTTTTGTACATATGAACATATACATATAGTGATAAAGCCAGGTCCAATAAGCCGAAGCTTTTTATTTAGGACCTGAAAGCTATAATACATAATAACATAGCAAGGGACTGGTCAGGCCCATTTGAAAATAATATAATTTTTGGATGATAATATGGAAGTTAACAATAGTAAACCAATCATTTTAAATGCATAAAAAAAAAAAATCTTAATAACCATAAAAAAAAAAAACACAATATGACATTTATGGTTGTAAAGAGTTTATAAATGTTCATTGTATTTGTAAGCATGCTTTTTATCAAGTTACGTTTGAAAGATTTTAAGTTTTCATCAGTAATAAAATGTTCTGGTAAGTTGTTCCAGCTTTTAGTTCCTCTTGACAAGATACTCTGTTGTGCATGTGATGTCCTGCACAATTGGTATACGTAAATCATGTGGTCTTCGGGTTACATTGTAGGGTATGCTCTAAAGCCAAGGTCTAAAGGTAAAGAGTGTATGGATTATGTACAAAAAGATTGGTTTGAAGGAGTATGATATCTGGAAGCTTTAATAACTTGAAGTCTCGGAAAATACTGATGGTATGGTCATAACGATTTTTAAAGAACATAACACGTAACAACTTTTTCTGACTAATAAAGAGGCTGTCAATGAAGGTTTTATAGGCACCTCCCCATAAAGATGAACAATATAAAAGATGTGGATATATTAGGGTAAAATAAACTTGTAGTAAACATTTTACATTCAAATAGTGCCTTAGTCTGTAAAGTATGCCTGTGTATAACGATATCCTAGATTTCACCATATCAATATGTTCTTTCCATTTCAACTTACTATCTATATATATCCCTAGAAATTTAAATTCGAAAACCTCATGTAATGATAGATTATTTATCTTTATTTGTGTGTGTACTGGCTGAGTCATAAGGGGACTGGAGACCATAAAGCAAGTTTTATTAATATTTAAAGTTAATTTGTTGCTCTTAATCCAATTTGAAAACTTTATTTAATTCTTCATTCAATGTAATTGTAATATTTTCAAGATTGTGGCCTTGAATAAAGATTGTGGTATCATCAGCGAAAAGTATGAATTAAGTTTATTACTGCTACGAATGATGTCATTTATGTATATTAAAAAAAAGCACAGGACCAAGAATTGAACCCTGGGGTACTCCACATGTGATGTCATTATAAGGAGATGATGTATTATTATATGATGTATATTGCTTTCTATGACTTAAATAACTTTTGAACACAGTTGTGAGCACTACCACGTATTCCATAGATAGATAATTTGTGTAATAAGATTGTGTGAGAAATTGTGTCAAATGCTTTTGTGAGGTCACAAACAACTGTTATTTGTAGCATTTTATTGTCCAGTGCATTGTAAATGTTCTGACAGATATGGTAGACTGCTAATTCAGTGGAAAACTGGGGACGGAATCCATGTTGAGTTGGAGTTAAAATTGAGTCGTTTTGAGAGGTAAACCCATTAATCTCATTACCATTACTTTTTCAAAAACTTTACTAAAGCTTGGCAATATTGAAATTGGTCTATAATTTTGCATTAAAGAATTGTCACCTTTCTTGAAAAAAGGGACAATTCGAGCAATTTTCATTCGATCTGGAAAGGTACCCTCTTGAAATGATTTATTTATAATGAATACTAGAAATGGTGAAATTATTTCAGAGCATTCTTTTATTATTTTCATATTTATTTCATCATGGCCAGGAGATGTAACTTTCATATTTGCAATTACTGTTTTTATTTCAGCTGGTGTTGTAGGTCTTAAATAAAAAGAAAAAGGGAGTGGTTCTGGAAGATATATGTTAAATGGCTCTTGTGTATCTTGAATGTTATTAGCAAGTGTGCTACCTATACTGCTGAAATGATTATTAAATGACCTAGCCACATTTTGATTATCAGTGATTGTATCGCCATTGACAAGAAAAGAAGGTGATATCCTAGTTTTATTTTAGTTAATTTTATTAACTAATTTTATTTTAGCTAATCTTTTAGTTAGAGAGAGAGAGAGAGACGCATACACGGACAGAAAGACAGACAGGCAGGAAGGCATACAGACAGAAAGACAAACAGTGACAAACAGACAGACACAGAGAGACAGACAGACAAAAAAACAGACGGAGACAAAACTCTTTTTCTTTTATTCCATTAGTTTAAAAGATTGTAGAAATTTATATAAGTCGTTTAAATATTCCAGGGAGAAGGTTTTAAGGGGCTGAAGGATGACTTAGAGATTTGAATAATAGGGAAAGATTGCCTCAGTGACTAAAAGGAATTAAGTAAGGGATTAGTGTTATAGGATTGGAGGCTGACTAAATATAATAAGAAAAGGCTTAGATGACTTAAGATATGATTAGGTAATTAAAGAGGACTGAAAGAAACCTGATGAGGGGATGAAAAAAGGTATGAGAGGACTGAAGGGGGTTACCAAGGAACTGAATAATAGCTCAAAAGACTGAAGGTGAGACAACGAAAAATAAAGTGACCGGATGCGTGTGTGTGAATATTGTATGGAAAGAAGAGTAACAGATTAGAGGCGTGAAGAGAATAATAGGAATAAAAGAGAAGGAAAAACATTAGTAAAAGCAAAGAGGATCAAAATCTTTCTAAACTAACATTGTGAAGGATACTCTCACACTATAAATTTGGGAACAAGGACCTACGATTTGAAGATGACCAAGGTAAACCGAAATAAAAAAGAAAACGATTGATAAATGATGCAAGACGAATTACGTGCCGAGAGAAGAAATGATCAAGGTAAAGAAAGATAAAAAAGAAAACCCGACCTGCCCGAAATAAAAATAACATCGTAATTGTTAGTTTCATATCTCGTCTTCCTCTCACCTGCCACTTTTCATTCTTTCCACTAGATGCACGTCCCGGCACCTTACCTGTACCTTACCTGTACCTTACCTGTACCCTACCTGCCACCCACCTCACACCCTTCTTCCTCTCCTACTGATGTACTCTACCTGTACTGTGCTAAAGTGTCTCGTTATACTCCAAACTGAATACCAGCGCTGTTATCGGAGGCTTTAAATGCATCTTTGAGGGTACGTAGCATAACAACTACGTAAGTGGGGGAGTTGAGTGGGAATAAATTCTCTCTCTCTCTCTTTCTCTCTCTCTCTCTCTCTTTCTCTCTTTCTGTCTCTCTCTTTTCTGTCTCTCTCTCTCTCTCTCTCTCTCTCTCTCTCTCTCTCTCTCTCTCTCTCTCTCTCTCTCTCTCCTCTCTCTCTCTCTCTCTCTCTCTCTCTCTCTCTCAGGGCAAGGTGGGAGGGTTGGGACAGCGGCAGAAACCTGTAATTAGTCGTGGACGAGCAGTAGACGAGCCTCTATAATCAGCCGCCTCCTGCCCACCGCTGTGTGAATACTGGCAGCTTGGACGCCAGGCACAGGGAAAAGAAAGAACTGAACAGAATAATAGGAAGGTAGATATGTAAAAATAGTGTCTTTCTCACGGGAAAGTATTCCTGTCTGTGTGTGTGTGTGTGTGTGTGTGTGTGTGTGTGTGTATGTATGTTTGAAATGTTTGTATAATGAAAATATTGTGCATCAAATCACTGCATTGCTCATCTCTGTATCTCTAGCTCAGTGTTGTATCATTCACCTGCGATCCAGGCAGACACGTGGCTACATCATCCAAGCTTCTACAGTTATCTCAACAGGACATTACCGAGCAACCCAAGGAAGGCTGCGGGGCAGCTGTGACGGCAAGGTTACCTGTCCTAGCGGATAGGCAGGTGGGCAGCAGGTGGCGACACTATCCAATTGGCGTCTGACTAATATTTGGTAAAGCATTTTACATTATTCCCTTTCACATCATAATTTACAAATTTTATTTCTTATACTATTTCTACTAAAGCTAGTATTACTAGTAGTAGCAGTAATGCTTCTACTACCACTAGAACTACTACTTCTACTATAATCATTAATACCATTACCATCACTATAATGGTAACTATATATAATGGTAACTTATACTACTATCACTAGCACCACCACTTCTTCTACTACAATCATTAATACCATTACCATCTCTACTACTGTCACTAGTACAACTACTTCTACTACAAGCATTAATACCATCACCAACACTACTACTATCATTACTACTTATAATACTCCCAAAGCTACTCACTACTAAAACTACCAGTAAATGATCATATTTTCATAATCATGGTGTTTCAGTCGCTTTCATCATCACCATCATCATCATCTTACACTTAACACACAAGATCATAAAAAGCCCCACATGGGACCTACACACCAGACAGGCAGCACATTGAGGCCAAACACACGTAAAGATGCTAATTCAACTGTTAATACCGAGGCTACATAGGTGAGCACGCATTAAGGTACTCTTTGCCGTGGTGCCCATATCTTATTTTCTAACCTTTTAAATATTCCTTAACTTGATATCCTTCATTATTGAGACAAACCAATACTGCATTAGGCGAGTTACAGGAGCTAAATATACTCTCTCACCCCTGTGTCGACCAAGCCCGTGAAGGAGGAACAGCTGAAGTGCCTGAACGAAAGCTGCCTCTGTTCCATCGCCTCCCCAACCCGATCTCGGTCTTACGGTCTGGCATCTCGAAGGGCTGACCACTACATCACGGAGGCGTCGTTAAGGCAAGAGTAAGTGTTTATAATTTACTAGCAGTGAGGCTGATAGAGAATAAAAGTCACATATAAATTAGCCTATTACTTGCACGTGAGAAGGTGTTGTAAGGGTAATGGGGATTATATACAGGGCCACAAAGGTAATGGAATGGGGGGAGGCGGTAGTTAAGAATCTTACACACATAAATTCCACAGATAATTTAGCATTTCATTGGTGCGGATAAAAACGAAAGAAAAAAATACTGCGTAACCTCAAATGGTTTCTTTGATATCCCCTCCCTCCCCACACACACTAAAAACACGGTGGTGATTTGCGAACAAGAAATAAGAAGACATTTACAACGAATAAATTTACAAGCAGGAAATCAGGTTCAAAAGAAGATAAACAAACCTATCACAAGAGAAAAAACACAAAACTTAATCAAAGCCAGCATATTGTCTTACGATCAAGACTTGGATTTCTTGCGACTTTCATGCAAGTTCATTCACATAATCTCTCTCTCTCTCTCTCTCTCTCTCTCTCTCTCTCTCTCTCTCTCTCTCTCTCTCTCTCTCTCTCTCTCTCTCTCTCTCTCTCTCTCTCCATCGCAGGCTGAATCTACCATTTAGCAGCTTCGGCGAATGCATGAACACCACATCGTCCACTCGTTACTGTCTTGTTCCCTTCATGTTCAACAGCGACCTTGACCTCGCCTCTGACCTCTCTCGCTCCCCTTCATCCCCTCCACCACCACCACCACCACCACGCGCATCATTATACTTACAACATTATATTTTTCTTACTTATATAATATTACCTCTTCCATAATCTCTTTTTTTGTTCATTGTGGGCGCAACTCTTTCATAATTATTAATTTCCATCATCATCACCCTTACTTCCATCAATACTAACTCAAATATTTTTTAGCGTAACTATTATTCATCTCTATTACAACCATCAGCAAGACTCACCATTATTATAATTACCAATCATGTTAATCATTATTATCGTCATCATTGCCATTAATTTCATCGCTATTACTATTTTCATTACTCACATTGCTACTATTTCCACCATTACCTTCACCACCACTACCACCACCACCACAACCATTACCACCATCATCACCACCAAAATAACAAAAAAAACAACCTCAACATCACCACCATCACCACCACCACCAACCCCTCCACCACCAACACCACCTACCACTACCACCAAAACACACTACTAACATCACCAAGATCACCACGACAAGCACTATTTTCTCCTCCTAGGCATGACTGCAGGTATAAACATTATCTCGAACACATCTTAGAAGAAGAAAAAAAACAATAACAAGTGAACTTTCGCTAAATTTACGACTTAAGGCAACGATGTTCCGAGCTGCACAACACATTATATACATATTTTTTCCTCTCTCTCCCTCCTCTCTCTCTCCTCTCCTCTCTCTCCTCTCTCTCTCTCTCTCTCTCTCTCTCTCTCTCTCTCTCTCTCTCTCTCTCTCTCTCTCTCTCTCTCTCTCTCTCTCTCTCTCTCTCTCTCTCCGTAAAAGAACTCATCCCTGGCACGCTGTCAGGTCATTAGGAGGAGGAGCTTGCAATGTTACGAGACGAAGGCGGAGAGGTAAGCATGGAGGAGAAAGATAAATAGTGCAGAGGGCGAGAGAGGAGAGGAGAGAGAGAGAGAGGAGAGAGAGAGAGAGAGAGAGAGAGAGAGAGAGAGAGAGAGAGAGAGGAGAGAGAGAGAGAGAGAGAGAGAGAGGAGAGAGAGAGAGAGGAGAGAGAGAGAGGAGAGAGAGAGAGAGAAGAGAGAGAGAGAGAGAGAGAGAGAAAAAAAAAAATGTGATGAAAGCAGATTATAGTGATTGTAGAAGATATGTATAGAAATGGTGGAGATGAGAGAAGAGTGAAAAAACTAATACGAAAGAACAGGATAGGAGAAGAAAAGAAGGTTTAGAATACAACAGGATAAAGATGAGGTAGGAAAAGAAATGTAAAGGAAATGTAAAGATGGGATATGAGAACATGTGAGTTAGAAAAGGGACATAATGAGAGAGGAAAGGAGGAGATAGAAGAAAAGACAAGACGGGAGAAGGTGAGAAAACAAAGAAGTATGAAAAGAGGAGAAAACTATTAATCGAAGAAAAAAAAAGCCGGAGAGGAAGGGAAGAGATATAAAAAGGGTGAAAGCAAGGCAAAGTAATGCAAAGGAAATTAAGAGAAACGAAAAGGAAGAAGAAAAGGAAGATTAAAAGGCAAACAAA